>JAULBZ010007292.1:0-11650 GCA_032360805.1 Neoturris breviconis | reverse complement strand
TCGAAAAATTTCTTGAAATTAGTGTTTTTCGAAAATTTTCGCGAGTTTTTAATTTCGCGAACAAGCGACTTTTGAAACATTTCGCGAGTTTTTAATTTCGCTAATTTTTTCAAAAATCGCGAAATTCGCGAAATTAAAGACTCGCGAAAATTAAGACTTTTAAGGTATCACACTTCTGTACAGAATGATTTTTGTTGAATTTTAAGTGAAGTTTAGTTTTGGAGCAGACTTTTGAGATGATCCCTTAGATACGGTTCTTGTAAAACCTTTAATAAGCGCTCCTTTCTAATAAGCGCCCCTCTAAAAGCTTAAAAGTACAACAAGCATCTAGAGTTTATTGAGAAATCAACATATGTCACATACGCGCAGAAGGAAGAGTAAAAAAATAGTCCAGTTTTGCGCATTATAATTTACAACTTACTTGAGTGGACGCGCTTATCCTAAACAAAGCGTCTGTTCTAACACCTCAAAACTAAAATAAGCCCAATCCCGGGCGCTTTTTACCGTATTCACATCTTTGTGTTGGAAGGATCTAACCCAGAATTGCATAGAATTTCTGATAAATAGTACGATTAAATTTGTTTTTAGAATACACTACCCATGGGATAAAACCTGTTCAAAGTTCGCAGTAAAAAAACGTTAAAAATGTATATAGCGTCTTGATGCGGACTTTGAACAAGTTTTCGGATAATGCGAGTTAATTTAGTGTCCTCTTAACGTACTTTACGGGAATTACGAAATACGAAGTAAAAGAGGGTCATTTATCCCGAAAAAACGATAAAAAAAATGAAACTTGGTAAATAGGAAAAATGGAGGGAAATGGAAGAATGAACACATTTTCAGGTTCCAATTCCAAGTGTAACTTACTTAATTTGAAAAAAAAATAAAAATAGACATTTTGTTTCGGGTATAGCCTTTGTCTCAACTTTCTCGTGAGATAAAACTTAGAAATTTGCCTTCATTTTTTAATAGAATTAGATGAAAAGTCCCCATTTTCAAAATACTAGCGTTAGCAAAAAATGATATTAAAAACCCCTTAGAGAATTGGAATCCGGTGTTAGGATTAAGGTACTCAGAGGGTAAAGGTGGATTTCCATTAGCGGAAAATTCCGGGCGGATTCCAAAAGAAGACATTCCATTGGTAGAAATTGACGTCACACTGGAATATTCGACGTTGCTTAGATAATGCTTGCACAAATTGGCGTATAAGACAACATATTTTGTTTTTAAAATGAGATGTCATGTAGATTCAGAACAGTGAGTCAGGGGAGGCCAAGTCTTAAGTCTACTCGATAAATCACTAGGGAGTTCTCGTGGAACACTTTGATGCACAAAACATACTATTACTAACATAACATGCCTACATCAGCATTTTTTCGATAGGGTGTAGTTGAAAAATGTAATTTTTCAATATTTACGATACATGCTTCTAATATGTAACACCCTCGCATTATTTCTCGAAAACAGTTTCTTTGCGAACGAAAAATTATAAATAAGTGTTTCTTGATGATTTTTTATCGGAGTTTAGCATTTTTTGTGCAGTTTTTTGAGACTTTTTGCCCCCATTTTTTGCCCCTATTTTTGCATATACAAGGTTACTTTCATCATGGTCATGACCCCCTGATAATCCAAATTCTTTTATACAATTGTCCTTAAATAATAATATAAAAGGGGGTCAAATTAGCAAAATATATATCGCAATAGGACATGGTTTTATAATAAGTAGAATGACCAGAAACTTTCTGCCGGTCACCAATATTTGCAATATATTCACGGTCAATCTTTCCCATGTGAGCAAAAAACAGTAAAGACGCTAGACCAACTTTATTTTAGCGTCTTTACCCTCGGACTTTAAATTTTTTTTTGCCTACTGGAAAATTGGTAGTTTTACACTCTGCAATCCATAGTAATTACTTCATATACAGCGTACGCGTGGTCAAACTACACTAAAACAATGTTAAATCGAAACAACAAGGATAGCTACTTTTTCGTTAGGGACGTGTGATTGGGTACTGATTACAAAATTATTCACATAGATTACATTATATTTAAATAAAAAATATACACAACCTAGTTATCAGTACCTCTATTGTAAAAATATATAAAGAAAATATTAAAATACACAACCCCAGTACCTTACATCCTCTTGCAGATAATTTCCTGGGTACAAGGTTGCGCTTATTTAAAATTCTGAATAGTTTAAAAAATATTTACTTTGGGCGGAAAATTTCGCGCGTAAACCAAAAGAAGACATTCCATTGGTAGAAATTGACATGTCGCCTAATGGAAATCAACGCAGATCAGCGGGCAAGCAATGTAATATGATTTATTCAATCATGGTATAAAATTTAATAGCAACCCAGTTTTCTGTATTCGCAAGGTTTATTTTTGGAACTCGAAATACAAGAATCACGTGACACTAAAAGCATATTGGTAGAATATATTTTGTATGAATATATACATAGTAAAATATTTCCTACCAAAAAAGAGAATCGACATATTTAAAATAATCTACAAAAATACAATATATAAATAAACCCTTCTTCCAAGGTGAAATCTTCCCAGTCGGCAAAAACCTGTTCAAAGTTAGCAAAATAACATTAGAACAACGTCCGCAGAACGTTGTTCTAACGTTATTTTGCTGACTTTGAACAGGTTTTTTCTGGCAGGGAAATAAGTTTATTTGATGTTTCCTAGACGTTCATATTTAGTTAATTTAATCAATTACGTCCACCTGTACAAACTTCCCACCCAACCGACAATTACGCCTACCTGCACAAACTTCCCACCCAACCGGCAACTTTTCAATGGCTGATAGTAACTACATGGTCTATCACCAATTTGAATAAATCTTTTTTTTTCAAAAAAACATGTATTATTCAAATCAAAATTTAAGCAGTTCTGTTTCGTATTTTTAAGTTTTGTTTTCAGTTTCTAAAAGCTAACGTCTTGAATTCTAACATACCTTTTGTTTTTTTAAAAAAAAATTATCCCAGAACCAAGCGCAATTTGCCCGAATTCCGAAAGAAATCCGATTTTTCCGCCCGAATTTTTCTCAAATAATTGCGATATATTACTAAAGCTATTCACATGTTCATACCGTTGGTTTGACGCCATAATGGCTTATTTTCATTGAATTTCGACATATAATAAGATCTGATTAATCTGTTTGCGGATATTGCTACCAGTTGCCTTCTTAACATACTTCATGTATTTTTTGAAATTTAATCAGAAAGAGGATCAATTATTATTGACAGTATTCGATAGATTTTCACGATGGGAATAACTGTTAAATATAAGAAAAATATGCTAAAAATTAAAAATTAATTAAATTAATTTATTAAAATTAATTTTATAAAAAGTAATAAACAAATATAAGGATAAAATTAAATCACAAATTCATTCTTGATTTGTCTTTTTTTGCGATTTTTCTTTTCTTGTTAAAATCTTGTTGATATATCAAATTTAGAACAGACATTATCAAAATCGACATCTTTAATTTTAACAACAAAACAAAATCGCAAAAAATACAAATCAAGTTTGGTTTTAGGATTTTATTTTGTTTTCCTCACGCACGTCCGCAGTGGACAAAAACATGTTTAAAGTCCGCAGTAAAGACGCTAGAACTTAACGTTGAAGACAATGTTATAGTGTTTTTACTACAGACTTTAAACAGACCTACGGTGAAATTTGTAACGATAACTTTCACTACTATTCGTTAGATACGGTTCTCATAATCTATCAAATAATGCTTTTCAGTAAAATATTTCTGTTGTATAAAGTTCACGTTCTCAAAACCAATCAACATGTCAATGAACAATTAGACAACCAATCAGAATGCCATGATCATTCTTCATTATGCTTAGTGCTCACACCAGATAATCTATAGAAATCTTGTTGACATATTTCAGTGTGTCCATGTTTTTCCCCATCTTTTTTTAAAGGAGCTAACTTTGGATGGCCATATACAGCATTTGAAGTTGCTGTGACGTGACGCTGACGTTCCTGTAAAATGTAGTCATTCAATTAGTACACGATGTCCTATCAACTTCGAATTTTGATCCGACGTGGTGTGCATACAGTGATTTAATAAATAAAACACAATACTAGCTATGGCTTGTACCTTGAAGTCTTATATGTCATGTATGATTTTTAAAGTTCTATTTGTAAGAATTCAAAATCTTTTCCTAAGCTCCAACTCAACGCAGAAAAGTAGCCACCAAACCGAGCAATACCTAGCATACGGAAATAATTCATAGTACTAAGTATACACTAATAATGCTATAGTTTCTACAATATCATGGTCACCATGTATAATCATATGCTAACAAAATAGAGAATTATACTGAATATGTATAATGCTACAGTACGTGTATATAAGCTACATGTATATAGGCTTCATGTATGTAGAATATGTATATAGGTTATATGTACAGTACATAGGCCATATGTACGTAGGTAAAATGTATACAGGCTTTACTGCATATAGGTTACATGTATCTACAGGTTATATGTATATAGGCTATATGTATATGGTATATGTATGCATAGACTACATGTATACATAGGATATGATTACGTAGCATTCATGTAGGACAGAATATGTGTAGATAGGCTATGTAGATATATGCGTATATGTTATGATATCTACATAGGTTATGCATAAGTATCTAAAGGCTATGTAAATATACATACAATATACAAAGGTTATAAAGTAACCATGTGCTTTAAAGAAGAGCACATATTCTTTGAAATAATTTATTTTCTTTATCAAAATACTTCCTTCGTGATATTTCCCTTTACATTACATCACAATGGAAATAATTATTGTTTTGAATTCATTAACGTAACATAACATGGTGTAATAAAGTTTTATGACTCTTTATTACCTTTAATTGCATTTTAATATCCACAACACCATAGTTTTATTAAAGTTGAAGAAGAAAGCTCTCATATTTCTCCCAAGCTGCCAAATTTTAGGATGGTACTACGTATTTTCGGTTCATTGGACCGAAAACACATTTTGTGCCCTTTTTACCCGAAAGTTGGTCCCAATCAAAAATATTTTAGCAAGTCTTTAAGAAATACTGTCTAGAATGCTAGCAAATATTTCAAAATGGTACCACTTCAAGAACATGATCGAATAAGAAAATCAAGCTGCCATTGCCACCACAAAGTGATAGTAAATAGCCTATCCAAACTTTGTTTGCCGGTCTAACAAAAAAATAAATAAATAAAAACGAGTTCAAGAATAGTCATTTAAGGAATCCCACATAATAAAATTGTCCGATTATAATAATAAAATTGATAGCATATAACACAAAACTTTTTTAATCTGTTGGAACAGAGATTTATCAATCATGCACAGGATAAATCACGTTATTCGCATTATAACAAGCCTGAGATCGCTTTATTTTATGATGTTCAAATACCACTTCGTAGGCCTAAAAAATAGACAGAAATAATCACCTCTTCATGTAGTTTTAAACCAATAGATTTAGCATGATGACGATCATCACGATGTAACTTCTGGTTATAACCTTCATTCACGTGATTGATACGATCATATGCACACTGAGGGAACCTCTAAATAGAATGTTTAAACAAGTATACATATAAGAGAGCGTCTCAAAAATAAAATATATTGAGGAGAGTACTGAGTCAATGATCTTGCAATGGATGGGTTTCTTTGTACAGAATTTCTAAGGTGTATTAGATATATAAAAAAGTATAAATTTGATGCTAATTTGGCTTGACAAAACTTGATTTCAGAAGAGTCCAAAAACTGCCATCTTGTCTTCCTTAAATGTTATTCAGATGCTCAATTGTTAGAAGTAATATTTCCAATTCTCTAGCACACACAGTTATGCATCAAACACCTTGGATCAGATCTATTACTAGCTTACGTTAATAAACCTCGATGTGTCTCGGCCTATGCATAAACGTCAACATTTTCAATCTCGAAAAACCCAGGATTTTCAGGACTACATCACATGTGCACTGATGTTCAAGTGAACACCGAAAAAACCCGAGGAAATCAACAAAGCTGATTAGTTTATATTTTTGTGAATTGAGAGAGAAGCAAGACTCAAAATGGAAAAAAGGTCATAGACTGAGCTAAACAAACAAAGGTCTATATCGTTGGCTAATCTGCTGCTTTTTCTTTTGTATAAAGAATCAAAACAAATACAGTGATTGAAATAAGAGTTAATAAACACACTGGAGAAGAGATTTTAAAGTTTTAGACTTTTGCTCTTATTTCGTACTATACTAACCACTGAAGCATTGATCAAAATTTCAACACCACGAAGCAAAAAAGAAATCCACCTACCTGTGTTGTAACATTAAAGAATTTACACTCATATGTTGAATTCATTGGAACTCTATAATCTGTTTGATACATTTGTTCACCTTTTTCGACTGAATGAACATCCTTTGAACTTATAAATGGTCTCTACATAAAGAAAAGGTTAACAATCAAAGGTATGTAATGAAAGTAGCTCATCAAATCGAGTGAAAGATAAACCTAGCACATAAATACTTTTTTGTCCTTTCTTGATGCCATAAAGAGAGCGATTGACAAGTAGCATTGCATTAGTAGAAGGAGCTTGGATTCCAGGTCGTTCTGTTGAAAAATCCTGCATATACTTATTATCTCGCAGAGTAAAACGCTTTAGTGTGACAAGGGATTTACGTTTACTTAATGTTTTCTGAAAATGGATTTCTGTGGCGTTCGAGAAGTAATTTGATCAAATTATCTTTAAAAATGGGGAGAGCTTTAGGTGAGAGCTTACTATATCCTAACTGACCTTGCTAAAAACAATATTTGATAACGAGTCCCCTCGTCAACATTAATCACAGTATGTCTATTCACAAATAGGGTTACCTATGGTAGGCTTTTACGACAACAACCTCATTCTCAGGGTCCTTATTTTTTTAAACATTACAAGGATCGGAGTGCTTTTTATCTCTACCGTCAACTGGTCAAGTAGCCAAAGTACCCTCAGAGCGAGATTGACTTTTTTCAAATGTTTGTAGATAGTTTGAAGTAATTAAAAATTGTCATTGCTTATTGTTCTTTCCTATACCCACAGGCTTCATATCCAATGCGGATTGTTATTTGTCATGGAATCTTCTTATATTTGTCAAAAACTTCTTTTAGCATTCCCCCAAGTCTTTAAAATTTCGCTTGCAAACAGAATAAGTCTTCAGTCCATACTTGTCCTAATACTGGTTTATTGACCATGTCACCTTTTTTAATATTTGAAATAAGCCCCCCCCTCCCCCCAATTGCTTTGAGTATACGGTAAGTAGCATAACAAGTTGAGACATTGGTATTTTTCCACGATTGCAACTTTTTCTCCAATACATAGTAAACACATTCTTTATTCTTTGTTTCAAAAAGCAATAAAGTAAAATGTCGAACATAAGCACAGGGCCAAATAGATGTTATAAAGACAAATATTGAGGTTTTATATCGGAGGTTTAGGGTTTTAAGGTGCCTAAATGACAGATATACTTTGCGTTCCAGAAGTGAAGACACTTAAGACATTTTGATGTGGAAGGAGGAAGAGTCCCTTTTAAATATATACAAACCTTTGGATACATTGTATAGAAAACAGGGGTTCAGAAAGGTGCTTAAAAATAACATAAAGGAAATTTGAGATATGATCTTGTGTCCATTGAAACATAAATGTATTTTTCTTTGTTTATTATGCACTTCCTTTTTTTATATTTGAGGGTCAATTTGTCTATCAATTTTTTCTTATTTTATTCATTTTTTGGAGGGATAAGGCAGGGGCTATTATTCGGTATTTGCATACTCACTGTATCCTAAATTCATACTTACAGCGTAAAAGCGTAAAATAATTCATACATACTGTACATAAGTTTTACATACACACATATGTTCACCTACACTCCCATTACACACATACTACAGTTACTATGTGAGTTACTCATAAAAACAATTTAACATTTCACACAAAACACAGGCTAATTAGACAGTATACAAGAATGCTAAGGACAACTTTTACTTACCTCAACTTTTTTTAACCGACATTTGTTATAGTTCTAAAAGTAAGAAAATAATCATTGAATCGCACTGAGAAAGAAATAATATGCACACCAAAAGCATTATTATAATTAATGGTACTGCTAAGCCTTAGCCAAGAATTCCCATCTCTTTGTTTCTCTCCTTCATTTTCTTTGTTTATGTTATAATTTGCCATCGGGATCTTAGTTTTTTCTCAAGTTTTATCTTTAAAAGATCAACATCAATACAACAACAACATGAGATTATGAACAAGAATAAATAGAGCTTAGGCTACCCAGGCCTGGGCACTTGTTTAAAATTAATAAAGGAAAATCCATTATTATTAAAAATAAAATCTACTGAGGAGAGCACTGATCCGATGATCTTTGCAAGCTCATTGACCTAACAGACTTCTACACAGATTCATTTTTGTTGAATTTTGTCAATTTTAGTTGATTTATCTTTAACAAAAAAGACGGTTTTGGAGCGAAATTTTGAAATGATCCCTTAGTCAGGCTTTAGGTTTCATCATGAAACAATACTCAAGGTATGGTATATTGAAAGTAGCCTACCAAACCAAGTGAAAGGCATCTGTGTATATTGTCGACCAGAATTTTTTTTTTTGGCAGCTACCGCCGCCCGAATTATTTTTCAGAATCAACCCCTGTATGGATACTATAATTAAATAGTTTATGTATTGTTCCTACGGGCAAAAATGTGTTCAAAGTCTGTAGTAAAGACACTAGAACAACGTTTTCAACAATATGTATATTTCATGCCAATATCTCGGATAATTTTTAATGTGATATATCGGTTAGTTGAGATAACTCACTTGCCATATAAATGATCTATCAATGACTGCAGAAATAGGGATAAGACGGACAAGGTGAAATGTTGACGGGGCTATAACACGAAAAATAACATATATATATATATATCAAAGAAGAAGTTTGTCAACAACTCGCCGCCATTTCATTTTTTTGAATAAAATTGAATAAAAAACAAATGGAAACAGTAGATTATGATTTGCCATACTCAAGATTGGTATGCACTGTTCGGGGCTTCAAATATCCGATTTTTTGTGTCGATTATGATTTCCTTGTTTGTGAATCTATCTATGATAAATTTGCAAAAAGGATTCTATGATTAGAAATACCAGTAATTCAGGATTAAGACTTTAATGACACAGATTCTTCGAATACCTCAACTGGAAGAATACGATAGAGTTTTGTTGACTTTTAACCCTAATCTTGTCAATCATGATTATTGGAAAGCAATATTATGATATACCAAGCCTTACTTCCATGTTCACTATGTTTTAAAGTCATTTGAGTTTATCTTTGTACTCAAAAATCCAGAATAAATATTCACATATATACAAAATTTTATATGCGAACAGCTTAAAACTATTTGAGTTTGTACACAAAATTTCGCTTTTCCAAAATCGTCTAATCACGAGTTATGCCATTGTCAGCAAATTATTTGGAGTCTGGAACTAGAGTAACGGTACCATTATGGGAAACAAAAATTGCTCAAACTGTTTGTTATAATATCTAATGACTCTACACTGTACCAAATTTAAGCATTTTTCTCTATTGTTTCCAAAGTTATAAAAGAAAGTTTGTGTCAGCGTTTTTTCAAACCACCTGATGACATCATAATTTGTGATTATGACATCATAATTTGTGATGCCATAAGTAGGTTTCAATTTCTTAAAATAGAAATATCTTGAGAACAAAAAAAGATTTCTAAAAAACTTAAAAAGACTTGTTAAGCAATTTTTTATCCTTTACAACATATCAACATATTCGCCCAAGGATGTAAATTTCCAAGTTGGTAATTATTCCTAATTGTAATTCTTACAGCGATCGCAGAGATATAATCGGATTTAATACTTGGTCCGTCGCATGTCACCAATTTTCATTAAAATGAGGTTGCATTGAAAGCATGTGAATATTTTGACTGGGTAATCGAGACAAAACATAAAACTTATGTTTAAATATGGCGGATAAGTAGTGAAGAGACGTACGGAACTTTCAAAGGACAAGCAGTGACCTACGAGCGAGAAAATGGATGATAAACAAACTGTCCAGAATAAAAAGTATCTGGAATTAGACGATGATACGCTAGCTACTTCTCTTAATTAAATCTGAAGAAAACCTCATCACAGCTCTTCATTCAAAATAAAATTTTTGATGCGACATGTCTTAGACTGGAATTGTATACATTGAGATCTATATACTGAGTCTAATCTATCCGGAAATCAGAACGTACGATGGAGTACTTTTGGTGGCGGCGTGGTTGTTAATGTTGTGGTAAAAAAGACAGCGATTTGGAAGAAGAAAGCGAAGATAAATAATTATTTTATAATATTTTCTGAAATGATAAAGAATGCCATGCACATATCTCCCTAATGGAAATTACACCTACCCCTAACAGTCTTTTTCCGTTATCTATGGCAGTTTCGGTATGGACAACGCGGCTCCTACGTAGCTACACACACAGTACACACACAGCCAGACAGCGCAATCCAGGAGATATAATCGGATATAATAAAAGTATCTACTAGCGTTTACCTTTATTTTTTATATATAAACCATCGAAAAGGGGTAAAGACCAAGATAGCTTTCACTGTTTTCGTGCGCCTAACAAGGAAATGAAAACGGTAGGTCGACACCGACACAACCAACAGGTATGTGTGAGACTTAGTTAGCTATGCCTATAATAAAAAAGTCCTAGTCTAGCTAGCTAGCTGTGTCACTGATAGCTAAGAAGAAAATTTCCAAAAGTAGTAATAATATAACAATAATAACCTAACACAAAAAGCTTATTACATTTGAGAGAAGACCGGGAGGTTTTATAATGTCCCTAGCATCTTTCAATTCTTCTTCTGAAGGGTAATTTCTTGCAGGAACAGCCGCCATATTTGTTTACAAATACGCCATGGAAAAAGACTCTAATATAACGGCGCCGAAATAAAGCGGCAATGATTACGACATTGTCACAAAAGTCAACCTCGTTTCCATGAAGCCCTGGGAAGGAGGTTGTCAGAAAAGTGAGACCTCCTTGGGGTCAAGACCCGAGATTCAGGACCATACTCTTTTTTGCAACTGAGATGCGCGACCCAAGACCCAGAACCCGAGACTTTAGAACAGATCTGCTAAAAAAATTCCAAAATATGTAAATATCGCGGAAGTCAACCTCGTTCCCAGCGAGGCCAGGGCTTTCTTTGCCGCTCTTCCGTGTTTCGAAAAAGCAAGAAGCCCTGGGAACGAGGTTGCACGGAAGTGGGATTTTATTTATTTTTTACCGTATTTCCTCGATTGAGCGCCCCTACGGTATTGCTTGCTTTAACTTTTCCATGACTTTTTTGTGATTTTGCGACATGGTTACAAAGAGCATGGGCATAAATATACATTTTGAGCAAAAACCCTAACTTGTAAATGATAAACACATGCAATAATTCAATAATTAATTTTCATATATTTTCGAAAGAGAATAAAAAATTGAGTGTGAAAATAAAAACTGGGTCCAGAATAAGGGGACGGCTAAATGGAGAGTTAGAAGAAGTGGAGAGTTACGATTTTGTGACGTCATAAATGGAGAGTTAGCAAA
>JAULBZ010007291.1:0-11651 GCA_032360805.1 Neoturris breviconis | reverse complement strand
TAAAACATTAATTTCTGGAGACAAACACTTCTCTATTCAAACGTTTTTACAATATTTCGAATAAAGAGTTATAGAAACCTTCGAAGGTTTTCTATAACCCTTTGAAATATTGTAAAAAGTTTGAACAGAGAAGAGTTTGTCTCCTTAGATTAATGTTTCAATGTACGTATACTAACACTCTCATGATGTCATTAAAAATATTTCTAGAGACAAGCTCTATACGGCTCTATACGGCTCTATACGGCTCTATCAACTTATGGAACGGAACATATTTAGCTACAATCGTATACCTAAATTATCGATAAAAAGGTTCCCCATCAGCAAATATGAAGACCAACATTGAGATTGCGAGGGAGGGAGTATTTGGGAGGGGAAGGGCAATAGAATATTAGACTTTGTGTTTTTATCCTAATTTACGTCCACCATTGTCTGAGTTTGGTAAAGACTTTCTCAAAGTCATTTTTCTGCGTAAAATATTTTTAAAATTCACAAGATTTTTCGCTCTGTAGTGATGATTTTCAGTTTACGTGAAAATGTTACTATATAGCCTCGGTTCCATTTCAATTTAGTGTAGCTACTTCATGAACTCACTATTAGTTGTTTTTCCTGTTATACGCACCGTACGATTTGTTTTTAATAAGTCGCCTCTGAGCAAGGTATAGAGAGGTGCAAAAGAAAAACACAGTTTACAACGGTGAAAGACGTTTATGAACATTACACTTAAATATCTGAAAATCATATAGAAAGGTGGAAAGCAAGATAATGGTAAAGAATTCCACAATGCATATGCTGAGAAAAAATACGCTGATTGGAAGCCGGCTTTTAAATATGATAAGCGTTGTTTTTTTATGGAAAAGCAATAATGATTTTGACTATGTTTTATACATAGCTATTGTGATATCGTATTAACTTAGTCTCTGAAGGTGCGAAATTACCATAATCCAACGTCGTTTTTTTAAGAAATCGATAAAGTTCAATGTTTTCCAATTAAAATTGACCTGATTGAGATTTAAAGTTTAAAAATCTTTTTGGCGAACGATTCTTTCATGATAAGGACAAAGAGCTTGCGCTAACTGAGTAAGATCTTCTTTGTTTTTGAAAAGTGAACAGAACTTTATGAAAATATTAAATGGAGTGAGAAATTTGTGAATTTTCAGAATTAAATATTGTTGTTCAAGGGGAAATGTTAACGGGGCTATAACATGAAAAATGAATCAACATCAACGAAGAAGTTTTGTTTCAGATAGATAAAAATCGAATTCTCATTGCAAATTTCTATACATAATCAAACGTACGTTTCATTTACGGGTGTTATTAAGGCACTCCTCGAACGTGTCCCGAAATTTGTCAACAACTCGTTTTGAAATTGAGTTTTTTTTCAAATTTGAAGTAATGGAAAGCTCCGAGTTCCTACGTCGGTTAATATCATAAAAAGATCCAATGATCTAAACGATCTAAACAGTCTAGCGATCTAAACGATCCAACGATCCAATGATCTAGCAATTTAAAAGATCTAGGGTCCAATGATCTAGCGATCTAACGGTATAAATGAAGCAAAGATTTACTGATCTATAAAGATCTAGCGATCCAAAGGAACCTAAAAGAGCAGTGTGGCGTCACTTGTGAGTTGTTACACGGGATATCAGCCAAAAAAAGTGTATTATTTTAATTGTTCGTTAATTACATTCATTAATTTCGATATCAGAAAGAGAATATCATTTTAGATGGGAGTATTTAGAAGAACCAGTTACCAACGAATTATCGTCGAGTTATCAGCGAGTTACCGTTCCTATTTAAATTTTTTTACTATGTTTTACTTATAAAAGAAGGAGTTACAACGAGTTACCGTTATTCTCTTTATTTGATTTTTTTAAATGAAAATTTGACGGCAACTCGTAGTAACTCGTCTATTTTCAGCTAAAATATACTAGAACTCTTATGGTAACTCGATGGTGACTCGTTTATTTTTCTGAAATAAAAGTGTGTAATCACTGCAGGAGGGATACTTAGACATTATAAATGATATCTGTGCATAATGTTTCCCACAGCTTTGCAGAAAAAACAGAATGCTGTGAGAGCATTGTGTATAGATAACTACTCTGTTTTTAGGCAAACTTAACATTTTTTTTAACTATTCTGTTTGTACATATCTTTGTTTACATTACATTTCCCTCCTTATCTTTTGGATATATCTTGAATACACCATATGTGGTTTTGATAGATAGTTTCTAACAAATTCAGTACTGGTCATCACGAATTATTGTTTTAAATGTATATCCAAACATATTCACTCACATCGTCTGAAAGAAGGCAAGAAGACAGCATGTGAAGAGACTTTGCTATATGTAAGAGAAGCCTCATTGCACCATTTTTAAAGAAGAAATAGTCTTGTTCTCAAGTTTTCTCTCTCCCACTACATTCAATGTTGATTTTCTGTATGTACAAAACAAATATGAAGGTCAACCATGAGATTGGGGGAGAGGGTATTTTAGAAGGAAGGACAATGGAATATTAGACTTTGTATTTTTCTCAAAATTTACGTCCACGATTGTAGTAGCCTATATCTATGAACACTTTTTTTGGCAGAAAGTACTCTTCAACATAGCGTTTTATATACAGTTGTTGCTGGAAAAGTGGACACTTATACATTGTCCCAATTTTGCTCACATGATTAAGGAGGAGTCTTTTTAGGTAGAGGACTGCTAGTTTTGCTTATTAGAATGAACACTAGTATACCAGAAACCCAAATCAAAGCCGAACTCTAGAGGCCTAGAGTGGTATCATACCGCAAAGCATCGAATAAGCACCCCCCTTCCTCGAATAAACACTCCCTCAAATAAGCGCCTCCCTCTACTTTAGTAAAAATGTCAATAAGCGCCCCCTCGAATAAGCATTTTAAAAAATAAATAAGCGTCTTCGAATTCCAACATTTTTATAATATTTTTTACTAAAATCGAAAATCCATATATTGCTGTTAGATGAGAATTCAGATGATGAAGATGTAGATATTAATTGAGATAGAAGAAACCGTATATCATTGTGGTGTTCATTCTATTTTCCCGAAAAAATTAAATACTTCAAGTTTTGTGAATTAGATAAGAGCCCCCCTCGAATAAACGCTCCATTCAAATAAGCACACCCTTTTATGCTCAAAAATTAAATAAACGCCCGGGCGTTTAATCGATGTATTACGGTGCTGTTAATTTTGAATCTTTTAGCCCAGCAACAAACAGTTTAAAAGCTAAGACTAACTTCCACTATAAAACTATTAATAATCTAGCTGGATCTCATTTTTATTTCAGACCCAATCTCCTGGATTCGGATAAACTGCTCTAAAGGACGACCCTACCCTACTCATTCACATTGCGAGACAAATTCAAAAGGTACTTCCTCGTTATATTTATGCCATAAATGTATAGCAAAGATAGCAAAGCAGGAATTAATAAAGGGAAAATGATTGAAAAAGTAACAGTTATATATAATCGCAGTTAACCATGCTAAGGAATGAGAGAAGGTATCGAGAAATTATTGACCAGCTTTGAAATTATCGGACGGACGCTCCCAACATAGCTGAATATTATACCAAGCCTGAATAAATTGATACTAAGCCTAAATGGATTTTATCAAATTTGAACGCATATTTTCACTCTGAATATGAATGATAATAAATTGCTGAAATTGAATATAAAAAATGTTGGAACTGAATAAGAAAAATCCCTGAGACTGAATAACTTTGCTCAACCTGAACACATTTATTATATCTGAATATTGCTACAATTTCTGAATATACTAAATGTGACAAAATTTCAAAGCTTCATTGTTCACACAAGAAAAGCTATTTTCAAAGTGGCACTCCTACAGAAAACTTTCAATACATTTATCCAAAATATAAACCAAAACTTGATTTTATATTAAAAAACCTTTTAACCCTATTCAGGCCGGGGGAGAGGGGGGGGGGGCACAAAGTACCTCCGCCCCTGCTAAACTTTTGTACATAACTTTTAAATGAATGACTTATATGACTACAAATTTTGGGAGTTTTCCTACAATTTATCTAGGATCATTTTGAAAAAAACCTTTTTGGTAACTAGGGATAATTTTCCCCTAGCAACCATATTTTTGACAGGTGGTAAATAAAAAAATGGAAAAAAAAAAATTCTTCTTATTTTTGCCTGAAAATAATTTTGGTATATAGTTTGTTTTACAGTTACGACGTCATCGTTAGTAATAACGTCATCACAAAAATTATTTCGCTAAAATGTTGATTAAGGGTTCACCTAACTTTCTGGAAAGTTTCAACACTATAACATGGCTCCATCAAAAGTTATGGAGGGGGGCACTTTGTGCCCCCCGGCTATTCAGAGTTCCAAAAGGCCTGGCCTGAATAGGGTTAAAGCATCAATCAATAAATAAATATTAAAATATATCTACTTTGTAATTTTTTAAACCGCAAAATTGATATCCCGCTGATAATGGCGGCAAATTTGAAAAAGGTGTTCAACTTAATCACAGATCTATTCTATAGCTATCAGCATCGCTAGTTTTAAGTCCGCATTATTTATTATTCTTCAGAAATTTTGGCCAGCGCAAAACTTCTTGTTGAAATTGAAACCCTGATTACCGGTTTCCATGACAACTAAAATTTTGGAAAATTCCAAATTTTTCCATCATTTCTGATATGTTATCTAATGGTAAGAAAATTAAAACCAAAATACGATTGTGTTCATAGTAAAAGTTTTTTAAAGATAAATAGTTTTATTTTTGCAGTGTCCATAAATGGCTTAAATATGCAAATAAAGAAATATGAACCAATCAAAATAATTTATTTAATCTATGGTTTGTTTATCAAATCGCTATAGTCAATGCCTAGACAAAACTGAAATTCTAAATTTATATTTTTGCAGCGTCAACAAATCGCTTTTATCTAATTCAATAACCACTCGACTGCTAACGCGTGCAATTTTATATATTGCGCAATACCATAGTGAATCAGCTCCTTATATAACAAACTTTTATTTTTAAATAGCTACACCTCTTGAAAATGAAAATCTAACAACGAATCGACTATATACTATTTTAAATACACACCACAGCAGATATATTGAGTTATTCCAATCAAGGAAGTTGTTTCAATTATAGATGATTCAATTCACTGCTTTCTCAAAATCGTATCTAAACTCACTTTTAGTATTTTTGATATACGTGATAAGAAACTGACAAGCCATCTAGCAGAAATAGCATCTTAATTATATTTTTAATTTTCAGTTGGTAGATAGTTTTAAGATACGAAAACATGATATTTCAGCTAACAATTACTTTGCTATTTAGTGGCACATTATTATGTATTAGTTGTCAATATCAAACGAATGAAGTAAAAAGAAATGTCTTCAACAATGACGAAATATCATTTGAATCAAAGAATAAAAATATCAGACCAAAAAGAGAAATCAAATTGACAGAGAAAGGACTGTATACGAATTATGGGAATTATGAAAACGAGGTGTGTTAATTTGTCATATTGAATGTATATGTGGGAATGCCCCCACGAATGTACTTAGTGGGTAGACATCCAATGTCGTAAAGAACGACGTCTTCCCGGCATCAATTAGACGTCTTTGTCGACTGTTAATATATCTAACAAAATTTATTTCTAAAACATGTTACTTTCCTGCCGACATACGACGTCGTAACGATATTCGAAACAACGTCAAAAAAACGTCACGACGTCGTTTTGACGTTGTTACGACGTTGTATGCTCACTGGCTGATTTACTACACAGCGTGAAAGCCTGCTAAATACGATCCCGTATTTCTAAATTCGTACTGTGTATTGCCATATATGGGATCGTAACCGATAGCCTTATATATATCTATATATATACGGTTATTTGGCATTGTGTGCTTGAATTTGATCAAATTAAAAGACGACGAGCTGCCAATCTCAGTGGGCATATGACGTCGTAATAACGTCGTAACAACGTCAAGAAAAGAAAAATTGCGGGAGAGAAATGCAACTGAATTGGCTGGAAATATTCAGAAAGATCTTTGCTTCATATTGATGACTGGCAGTTGTTTTTAACCCTATAGTGGTCAGTCTTCTTAAATTTATTCTAACAGTTTTTAAAAGATTATTTTTTAAGGTTTTTTACCATAAACTTCGGAAGCGTCTTTACTGCTGACATTGACCATGTTTTTGTCTATTGAATTTGTTTATTATTATGATAGCTAAGACGTTATTTATAATCGTATAAAGTACTAATTTTCAAATGTTAAGTGGGCACACGATGTCGAAACAACGTTGAAACAACGTGAACCGACGCCACGACGAAAAATGGTATTTTATTACTTTCCATAGCAACCATTGCTTAGGTGAAAAACTGTCATGCGCAATTTCACGCGTGTAATATATCTTAATATAAACGCTTGCTATCGGCTTTTAAATTTTTGACTTTTTTAACTTGTGAAAAGACTAGTTTCAACATAAATCTCATTATCAATCTCATTATCATAAATATCATTCAAAGAAAAAGTCCCAAATTGAGGCATCTTTTTAATTACTGTGTAGATCCACCTTTATTGATGACGTCATCAAATATTGTGTGGGGCTATGAAAGATTTGTTTTCAAACATTTACCATGGTCTCAAGCTCGTCCCCAGCCCCTTTTGACTTTTTTTTATTTTTCTCTCAAAAGGGGCTTGGGACAAGCTTGCCTTGGTCTACTAGCAATAAAACTCCTCCTCGGGCTAGATAGGGTCGAACGATAATCAATTTTTTATAAAAAAAGTTTTGTAGATGATAAAACGATACCATTTCTAAATGATTGCCCAGCATGTCATCTAATCAAGGTTACAAAGACGACGTTTTAACATCGCGACGTTAAGACGTCGTCTTTTCAACATTGATTAGACGTCGTGTATCCCTAGCGTTTACTGTTGCCATCTTCATCACCATCTTCATAGGGAATGTCGTACAAAGACTATGCAAACATGAAAGCAAGAGAAGAAAGTCACACTAGAAATTTTAGGCACAACAGAGACGTCGACGATGACAATGACGTGGTCGAAGAAGATGACGATAGAAGAGCCAAATACGACGACGACGATGATGACGAGGACGACGAATATGAAAATGAACGACATAATAAAAGACATCATAGAATGCATCATGATCATAATGCAGATTTGGAAAGGGATCTCCTAATAATGCGTGTAATGCAACAAAGAGCTACTGACCAAGATATGTATACAAAAGAAATACTAAGACTACATGAAGCAAATAATATAAATAGAGATAATCTAAGACATGTTATGACGCAAAGAAATATAGAACATGACGCAAATATAAAGAACATAGTTAATGCAGTAGATCCACAACGGAATCAACTGCAATATAACCCAAGTAGTAACATTGATGGGCTAGAGTCAATTTCAGAAATGACTAAAATGCAACACGAACCAGGATATGGAACAGTTAGAAGAGAAAGGTATAAAAATAATGGCGTGGGTTATAATCTGCAATCAGACGTAAGAAACCAAGAATTTGCACATCGTGCTCAACAAATAAAAGCTGATCAATATGAGAAAGATCAACATGAAGAATACAGTAGAAAATTAAATGCGCTAGATGAATCTTCACCGCAGATTGATTATAGTCAAACTAATTCAAATATTGCATACCCTGAAACTCCATCACTGATGGGATCATCATTACAGGCATCACAGATGGGACAAGGATTTGAGCAGATTGGTCCAAACATAGAAAATAATGATGTAATGAAACAATTTGATGTACAAACAGACAGACATAAGGATTTGCAAAGGGCATTCTCACCAGGAACAGTAACAGTTGGAGCTGCTGAAGAGTCTGCAAATTATCCACCTACTAATAATCTTCTCTTTCCAGAAGAAATTGCAAGTTCTATTATTCCACAACGAGACGAAGTTTCTAATCCCAATGTTCCATTACGAGACGAAGTTGCTAATCCTAATGAACTGCAAGGTACTGGTGAAACAGATAGATCAATAGAATTTTCTGAAAGAACAGATTCAGCTGCTAAACAGTTGTACAATGTATTTATGGAAAAGGATAATACTTTGTACAAGAACTTAAATAATGGAATAAGTAATGATGCGGAATTGGTAAAATATAAAACTTCATTATCCGACGCACCTCCTGCATTTCTGCATAATATAACAAATGCACCCAAGGGAAAGAAGAAGCTAAAGCATAAAAAACGTAATAAAATAAAGTTAGAAAAAATGCTTTGGAATGATCTAAATATTTCTTCATCGCATAAAGCTTTGCTGAAAAAGATTTTTGAGAAATTAACTAATACCAAAGTTAAAAGTCACCAAATGAACAAAGTAGATTCTAAAAAACATAACACTAAGAATAAAAGTAAATCAGCTCATTTGTTCCACAATGTAACACGCAAGTTATTGGGAAATGATGTTAGAAAACTAAATGTATTGGAGAACAACGATGCATCAGCAGCAAATGGATCCACAAGCATGATTGCAAAACATATTAGAGAAAAAACTTTGTTAGCATACATGTTAAGAAACAATATAACACAAAGCTATCTAAGATATAAACAACTTGTACATGAATTTCGACAACAAAGTAAATCTGTAGAAACAATTAATATTGTCGAAAAAGAGGGAGACAAAGAACATATTGGAGCACCACATTCAATCAAATTTGCAGATAATGGAGTAGATAAAGACCTTAGTGGAACACGAAAGATACCTCAAAAATCTAAATTAACACCAACCGATAATGTTTGGGTGTTAAATGTTGATAGTGATAAAGTTGATTAAACTTGGCCTTATAGGCGTTTCCAAGTAAATTTCGTTGCAATGCAATAAATTCCTTTTTGTGCAGTGCCCTCCTCGTTTTAATGTATTTATAAATAGGTCTATTGATAGGGTAAAATTATCCTTAGTTATCAAATTTGTTTATAAAAAAACGATCCTAGATAAATTGTAAGAAAAGATTTGTAGTCATACAAGCCATTCATTCAAAAGTTATGAAGAAAGGTTTAGCAGGGGTGCACTTTGTGCCTCCAACCAACCCCGGCCCAAATAGGGTTAAAACATTAATTTATGGAGACAAACACTTCTCTATTCAAACGTTTTTACAATATTTCGAATAAGAGTTATAGAAACCTTCGAAGGTTTTCTATAACCCTTCGAAATATTGTAAAAAGTTTGAACAGAGAAGAGTTTGTCTCCATAGATTAATGTTTTAATATACGTATACTAACACTCTCATGATGTCATTAAAAAGATCTCTAGAGGCAAGCTCTATACGGCTCTATACGGCTCTATACGGCTCTATACTTATGGAACGGAACGAATTTAGCTGCAATCGTATACCTAAATTATCGATAAAAATCTCAAGGTTCCCCATCAGCAAATATGAAGACCAACATTGCGAGGGAGGGAGTATTGGGAGGGGAAGGGCAATAGAATATTAGACTTTGTGTTTTTATCATAATTTACGTCCACGATTGTCTGAGTTTGGTAAAGACTTTCTTAAAGTCATTTTTCTGGGTAAAATATTTTTAAAATTCACAAAAAATTTCGCTCTGTAGTGATGATTTTTAGTTCACGTGAAAATGTTACTATATAGCCTCGATTCCATTTCATTTCTGAGAAAGATATAGAGAGGTGCAAAATAAAAACACAGTTTACAACGGAGAAAGACGTTTATGAACATTACACTTAAATATCTGAAAATCATATAGGAAGGTGGAAAGCAAGATAATGGTATAGAATTCCACAATGCATATGCTGAGAAAAAAATACGCTGATTTGAAGCCGGCTTTTAAATATGATGAGCGTTGTTTTTTTATGGAAAAGCAATGATGATTTTGACTATGTTTTTTACATAGCTATTGTGATATCGTATTAACTTAGTCTCTGAAGGTGCGAAATTACCATATCTACTGCGACGATCTTCTAAAAATCCAACGTCGTTTTTTTAAAAATTGGATGAAGTTCAATGTTTGCCTATTAAAATTGACCTGATTGAGATTTTCCACTTGATCATAGATCTATTCTATAGTTATCAGCATGGCAAGTTTTAAGCCAGCATTATTTATCATTCTTCAGAAAGTTTGGCCAGTGAAAAACTTCTTGTTGAAATTGAAGCCCCGATTACCGGTTTCCATGGCAACTAAAATTTTGGAAAATTCCAAATTTTTCCATCATTCCTGATATGTTATCAAATGGTAACAAAATTAAAACCAAAATATGATTGTGTTCATAGTAAAAGTTTTTTAAAGATAAATATTTTTATTTTTGCAGTGTCCATAAATATGCAAATAAAGAAATATGAACCAATCAAAATCATTTACTTAATTCATGGTTTGTTTATCAAATCGCTTTAGTCAATGCCTAGACAAAACTGATATTCTAAATTTATATTTTTGCAGCGTCGACAAATCGCTTTTATCTAATTCAACAACCACGCAACTGCTAACGCGTGCAATTTTATATACTGCGCAATACCATAGTGAATCAGCTCCTTATACAACAAACTTTTATCTTTAAATAGCTACACCTCTTGAAACTGTAAATCTAACAACTATATATATACTATATATAGACTATATACTATTTTAAATACACACCGCAGCAGATAGAGGTTGAGTTATTCCAATCAAGAAAGTTGTTTCAATTATAGATTATTCAATTCACTGCTTTCTCAAAATCATATCTAAACTCACTTTTAGTATTTTTGATATACGTGATAAGGAACTGACAAGCCATAGCAGAAATAGCACGTTAAATCATAGATATATCTCTTTCGTATATCTACGGAAATATAGTTGTTAAAGAGTTTTAAAATACGTAAACATGCTATTTCAGCTAACAATTACTTTACTATTTAGTTGCACATTCTTATGTATTAGTTGCCAATATCAAACAAATAAAGTAAAAAGAGATGTCTTTAACAATGATGAAATATCATTTGAATCAAAGAATAAAAAAATTAGACCAAAAAGAGAAATCATGACAGAGAAAGGATTGTATATGAATTATGGGAATTATAAAAACGAGGTGTGTTAATTTGTCATATTTAATGTATATGCGAATATAGGTAATTAGTGAGTAGACAACGTCTATCCAACATCGTAATAAACGACGTCTTCCCGGCATCAATTAGACGTCTTTGTCGACTGTGAATATATCCAACAAAATATCCGGCTGAAACATGTTACTTTTCTGCCAACGATATTCAAAACAACGTCAAAACATCGTCACGACGTCGTGTGCTCACTGGTGATTTACTACACAGCGTAAAAGCCTACTGAATACGATCCCGTATCTCCAAATTCGTACTGTGTTTTTGCCCCATAAGGGCTCGTAATCGATAGTATTTTGCGTCGTTGTAGAAAGCACACGACATCGTTTTGACGTTATATCTACGTTGGTCTGATATTGTGTGCTTGAATTTGATCAAATTTAAAGACAATGAGCTGTTAATCTAAGTGGGCACAAGACGTCGTAATAACGTCGAAACAACGTCAAGAAAAGAAAAATTGCGGATGATAAATCCAACTTATTTGACTGAAAATATTCAGAAAGATCTCTGCTTCACATTGATGACTGGCAGTTATTTTTAACCCTATAGTGGTCAGTCTT
>JAULBZ010007289.1:0-11651 GCA_032360805.1 Neoturris breviconis | reverse complement strand
CCCCAAAAGGCCCAGTATTAATAGGGTTAATACAAGTTATATTAAAATAATGTTATCGATTTTTAAATAAGATTTCGCACATGAAAATAGGTGCATTCAGGTTTTGACCCATATATTTTACTCTACTGGAGGCATGGTGTTCAAGTTAGTGTCAAATAGATTTATAATAAAACTAGGTAAATGTCAGTAAAATGGTTTTCGTGGTTCGAAAGTTACTATTAAAATTTGGTAGGGGGAGCGAAATCCCATCTCCCCCTCCCCCCAGCATGTATAGAGTTAAGGGAGGAAATTTTGTATAGAGATGGGATTTGTGCAGAATTTATTTTTGCAAAATTTCAAAAATTTCCACTGAGGCCAAAAGCTTTAAATTTTGATTAGCAAAACGAACGGCACATTAATTTGAATTTGCTCTAAGAGCGTGGATACTAGATTGCTAGAAACAACAGAATTTGTCGAGTTTGTAAAAATATCAAAGATCCTAAGCCCTAATATTATGTCTACTTGCGATAAATCTCTTGGGTATTCCCGACGTCATTTTAATTGGTTATGTTTTACTTGCGGTTTGTTTATATTTTACGTCAAAATTCGAAAAACTTCTCAAAAATTACACACATGATTGTACCTTCCGAAGCTAAATTAGAAGAAACTATAGTCAACGTGATGCCCATGAAGATACATGTTAACCCTATAAGATCCGGCTTTTTCCGCGCGGAATTTTACGCTAATGGAAAACGGCCTTTATGCAGAGAAACAAATGACGGCGCAATTATCTAGAGATGGTTAAATTATAAACATGGATTTACACAACAAGTTATGCCTTAGTTTGATTCAGACTTCTCGAAACTGAATGCTTCAACAATCTCTTTGGAAAGGCAAAATAAACACAATCGATGGTAAGGATTACACAACTTTCATGACATTATCTTCAAAAATATTAATTATTCGGTTTGAATGTTCGTTTGCACATGTAGCACTAAAAAGTGGTAATAATACGCAATCCCTTGTTATGAACACTTGCATGGAAAGCGGTGTTGGAGAAGTTCAACCTAAATCTGCATGGAAAATAACCAGAATATACGTTGTCTAAAAGCAGCCAATTCTCATATGTTTTGACTTGCTGGTGTGCTCCTTATAATACCCCATGGGTTTTTATTCCAGATCTGTCAAATATTATATTTCATAACAACCTCGTTCCCAGGGCTTCTTTCCGCTTTTTTGAAGGAAGGACAGCGCGCTGTCGAACGAACACCATTTTGCATTCGTATAGTGGTACTTACTTTTACCGGATACCCTAAAAATAAATATATTAACCTTTGCAAGTGTGGTAGATTAGACAATTCCAAACAGTAAGATCAGCTTCATTTATAAAAGTTCAACGTATCCAAACAAAACTCGACGTAAATATGGTTAACTTTGCATAAAAAAATATATATTTTAAAAACGGAAATGCCGGATTGAAAAAATTATGACGTCGCATGACCCATATGGTTGCTAGAGGAAATCATCCATAGTTACCGAAAAAGTTTTTTTAAAAATGATCCTAGCTAAATGGTAAGAAAAGTTCCAAATTTAGTCATATAAGCCATTCGTTCAAAAGTTATGAAAACATGAGAGGGTGTGGGGTGGGGGATATTTTAGCCCCCCCTCCCCCTGATATGAATAGGGTTAAAACAATTGAGTACGTTTCTTGACAATGGTGGTATTTTTCGGGTAGGAGATATGAGTCCATATGAGTCAAAGCACCAACTGACTGTACAAAGGACATTATATTGGCATCGTATTAAGATGTAAACAAAATCATCTAAATTGTTTTTTGCACCACCTGTTTTGGTCCTGATGACATCATCATAAGTATTGATGTCATCAAAAAGATAATTATGCCAAAGGGTTACTACTGTGTAGAACTAACTTTCTGGAAAGTTTCAATACTATAGCATGTTTACACCAAAATGGAGGGCGGGTTCACAATGAAGAGCCGGTGATTAAAGAAAACAGAAGAAACAGTATATTTTCAGTATTATTTTCCCTTAGTAACCAGATTTTTGACAAATAGTAAAAAAAAAAAAATCAAATTCTCTTAATTTTGTTTGAAAAATATCTGAAAATATACGACAGAAGAGAAAATTAATTTCGTTCAAGAATTTATTGTAACAAAAGTATATGTGATAGTTACAATAATAAACTTAAGGGATCATCTCAAAATTCCGCTCCAAAACCAAACCTTTTTGCCAGGGTAAAATCAACTAAAATTGACAAAATTCAGCAAAAATGAATCTATATAGAAGTATGTTAGGTCAATGAGCTTGCAATTGATTGGTTTCTTCAGTATGAAGAAACAAATCTATTGCAAGATCATTGACCCAGTACTTTTTTCTGTAGATGTTATTTTTAAGATGTTCCCTAAGGTATAAGATTGAGACTATAGTGGTGCACCCAGTGGGCAAAAACTTGTTCAAAATCAGCAGTAAGAACGTGTCATTACTGCAAACTCTGAACAACTCTGTTGTCAATTATATATAGTGTAATAGTGTGTGTAGTAAAAACGTCCAACGAAATCATCTTATTCATCATCTTCTTCATCGCCTGCTGGAGCTCCACCTGCTACCAAAGCGTTCACTGTTTCCATTAGATACGCAACTCTCTTAGCCAATGTTTTTATAACCTTGTCTCCCAATTTTGCTTCTTCCTCTAATTTCGTTACCCTAGCAGCTAAACTAAGAGGGGGAGCATTCTGATCGTGCATAGCTTCTACGGCATCTATAAATCATTACAGAAAACTCTTAGAATCGCTTTCAAATCAAGTGAACAAGATCTTGTTCCAAGTACGCAGTAAATCTGTAAAAACAACGTCATCAACGTTGTTGTATCGTCTTTACTGCGGCCTTTGGACTGGTTTTTCTCCACTGGAGAATTACCTGTGAAGATACAGTTTTACTAAATTCAAAACGCTCTAAGTTTGTTGACATAAACCTCTTTGCAGTGTTTTTTTATATCTGGTTTTACTATTGTTTTGCTTCTCTTGAAATACTGCAGGTTTTGACATATATTTGCATATATTTTGAAAGAATATCTAAGATAGCCTTTACATGGACTCCGAGTTTCACCTTAAACGATCGTGCATTCGATTGGTTTCTTCGGCAATACAAAGGTCGTAAGAGAAGCAAAACAAGTGCGAAACATGATATAAAAGATTTCAGCTGATGGGTTGTCCTGGAAATCTTGTTGAGTTTTTCTGAATTATGTTCTTAAAATATAAACGACAAAATTCAACAAAATGCGAAAAGCACATAAAAGGGTATTGGTTGACTTTTAGCAGGGGAAGAATTTGCTGTGAAAGCCAAAAAATAAAGTGTGTGACGTCAATTTCTACCAATGGAATATCTTATTTTGGCTTTCCTAACGAATAATTTGCCCAGTGGAAACAAACCTTTAATCTGGAATTAATTTTATAAAGAATACATACATACCATTAATTGACATATGTCTTTTGTGGTGCTGTGGAGCATGGCGAGCCATTAAAACTAAAAGTGTAAGGATATCGAAGTCTATTAAATGGGTCAAATATAAACATGTATCCTTTTTGACATTATGAAAAATAGTACAGTACGTAATGTAAATTGCCGTTTTAACATCCTGGGCGTTAAATATGGATGGGCGGCGAAACCGCACGGAGCAGAAGAAATACAGTTAGTAGAAGAAATATCGAATCCCAATCACTACTACTTTGAAGATGTTTGACCAGGCTGAATACACTACAATCTATCAAGTAAATTATAAGGCAAATTACGAATAAAGCAATATACACCACATGTAGAACAAAAATGCAGAAAATGACCGCGAAAAGTCCCAAAAAGAGTCCCAAAAAGAGATCTATCTCAATGATGTATCGAGTCGACTTAAGACTTAGGTACGGAAGGTCGTCTACTTAACACACAAATTATCTAGCAGGCAAATTATCTATTAACTTGTAGATAATTTATCTAAAAGATAGCCAATTATCTACGCGGTAAATTATCTATAAGATAGTAAGTCAACTAGATAATTCAAATGTAAAGTGGATGACCCCAATAAAGTTCCGTACTCTAGGACTTAGGATACTAGGCCTTTTTAAAAACTCGATAGATTTTGTTGTTTCTAGCAGCCTAGTTCCCAGGCTTTTGGAACAAATTCGAATGTTCGTGCTACTTGACTTTCTAATCCAATTATCTGGCTAAGTTGAATTTTCGAATTTTCGAAATAGTTTCACTTTATCCCAAACATGTGGGGATTGTAGGTAAAACATACCTGTCACACAAAGTACTAATACAACAAACTTTAACATCTCGATAGATCTATAAATTAGAAAAATAAAATAAGATAATTTTCGTGAATAGCAATGTTTCGATTCATTAATTTCTTCATAACAACATAACGAGTCAAGAAGACTTTTCAAAAAGTATTGTTTTCTTACTGAAACATAATGAAACATCAAAACATCGTCACAACGACGTTACTAGAAATCATCACAACGTTATAACCCAGTGGACATGCGACATCTTATCAACATCGCGACATTTTCGACGTAAGTTAATGTCGTAGTTTAAATAATGTCGTAGTTTAAAATAGCTGATCCAATATGAACATGCAACATCAAATTAAAATCTAATCAACGTCAAATCGATGTCGTTTTAACGTCGCGGCGTCAAAACGATTTTAACGTTGATTAAACCCAGGTATCCCAGTGGACATTAATTGTTCAAAGTAGTCAGTAAAGATGCTAGAACAAGGTCGTTCGACTATATTCTTGCGTTTCTACTGCCTACTTTAAACAGGTTTTTGCTTACTGGGAAATTATTTTGAACAGAACAAACCTGTGATGACGAACTACTTGCTTTTATAAATCAGTCCTTCGTGGAATAAATTGGCATGAAAGTAATCTGCTTTTAATTTCCAAAATATATTCAACTGCTTAAAGCGGAACACTATTTCTAAAACGGCACATTCTGACCAATTGCGCTTAACTTTAATATGTTATTCATATAATTATAGGATTATATTCCTTTACTTATCAGTAATCCTCACCGAAATGGATTGCATTTTCCATATGTTTATACATGATAAATATCTTCTTTACTTCAGTAATCCTCACTGAAATGAATTGCATTTTCCATAGGTTTACACATGATAATTATCTCCTTTACTAATCAGTAATCCTCACCGAAATGGATTGCATTTTGCACTTTATATTTGATCATGAATTAAAAACAAAACAACAAATTATCTACTCACTACAATAACGTACCCAGTGCTTTTTTTGGAAAAACTGTCTAATTTATAGATCTATCGAGACGTTAAAATTGGTTGTATTAGTACTTTGTGTGACAGGTATGTTTTACTTACAATTTCTACAAATTTGAGACAAAGTGAAATTTGTGCAAAAATTCGTAATTTTAAATTATACAGAAAGCCAAAAAATTGGATTAGAAAGTCAAACAGCATAAACTTTCGAATTTGTTCTAAAAGCCTGGGTACTAGGCTGCTAGAAACAATAAAATCTTTCGAGTTTGCAAAAAGGCCTAGAGTTCGGAAAATCATTAGGGCCATCCGCTTAACCTTATTTACCCCGGGGTGGAAAGGGGAAGGGGGGTTAAGGAGGCATATTTCTGTAATAACTTCTGATCGTATTAGGTCCAAAATTGGTGACTTTTCACGTTATTGTATTTGCAAACTTCTGACCTTAAAAAAATCCAAAAGTTTCTCCAAAATTTTGCTTGAAAAACATTTAGACCAATTATAGAGACAAAAATAATTATCACCTAAAAATTATACCTTTTTTCTTTGATGACCTCATCATAAGTAATGACGTCATCACAAAAATAACTACGCAAACATGTTTATTATGAGTTCACCCAACTTTCTGGAAAGTTTCAACACTATAGCATGATTTTTTCAAAAGTTATAGAGGGGGCGGCACAATTTGCCCCCTTCCCCCCACAGAATCTCAGAGCCCTAAAAAGCCCAGTAGAAATAGGGTTAATGTGTCTAGACATAATTTAAGAGAACTAAAGCCATTTGATAAATTTATCGAACCATAAATTATTGTCAATCAAACTAAATAAATGATTTTGATTGATTTATATTTCTTTATTTACATGTTATTTACCAAGCTCGTCCCCAGCACCTTTTGGCTTTTTTTTTATTTTTCTCGAACTTTATAGAAAAGACGAAAAATAAAAAAAAGTCAAAAAAGTCAAAAGGTACTGGGGACGAGCTTGGTTATTTACATATTTCTGAATAAAAGCGATTTGTCCACGCTGCAAAAATATAAATATAGATAGATAAAACAAGTTTCTATCATTAAATACTTACCTAGAGTTTTCTTGAGAAATATGTATATAATCCTCCAATTCTTTTAAGCATATTTAAAATTAATCTTTTATTTGGCTTCCATAATTTACATGGTTTTTTCGCCTACCGTATTACTTCCTAATATAAACGCCTACCTAAAATAGACGCCTCCCCTCGAATAGACTTCCACTCGCTTTGAGCTTGAAAATAGATGGCTCTCTGAAGACGAACTCGTTGACAGTTTCAAAAGTTAGAGCAAAAGCGGAGACGAGTACCCAACCGGCTAAAACCTGTTCAAAGTCAGCAAAATAACGTTAGAACAACGTTCAAAGAACATTATTATAACATTATTTTTCTGACTTTGAACAGGTTTTTGCCGGCTGGGTAGTAGGAGTCACAGATTTCCGTTTTAGGGATCGTCAAGGTCTAACCCGTTGCGGACCTTAACGAAGCTGAACAATTAGTTCCGGATAAAAATGACGATGAGGACGATTCTATTATTGTATTAATGTTTGTAGTTTAATAGAATTACCGAAATGTCTTTGAGCAAATTTCAAAATTGGGGAATAAGCCCTTCTCTTAATTAAACATTCCCCTCGAATAAACGCCCTCAAAAATATCGAAACGGTGTTTATTTGAAGAAAAGTTTAGTAAAAATGTGATAAACATTTATCCCAATTAAAAGGTGAAAGATCGTTGATGAAAAAGAAACTCGCAAATAAATATTCATTGAAATCGTTGGAATAGAAGTGAGTCATTAAGAAAGTATTTAAAATATGGAGATTATATTTCACAACTTCGTTCCCTGGGAACGAGGTTGTATATTTTAAGCATAGTATTTTTAAGTGTGTGGTCAAAGATGATTACTATCTTTATGATTGTTTTTCTGTGTAGCAATCACGATTTTTATATAGAAATATAAGCTAGAAATACAGGATAAAACGGTTTGATAGGAACAACAGCTACAATCCCTCACGTAAATTATGAGACATTTTTTGAATTTTAGCAAACACACCACAAACAAAACGCAAGTGCTGAAAATGACCACTAGAACTCCCCTGAGATTTATCTTGTAGACTTAAGCTTAGGATCTTAGGACTTTTTGCAAACTCGACACATTTTGTTGCCTCTAGCAGCCTAGTACCCAGGATCTTGGTACAAATGCAAATTTCCGTGCAGTTCGTCTTGCTAATCGTATTTTTGCCTAATTTGAAATTCCGAAATTTTGCACAAATTTCACTTTGTCTCAAATATTTACGTAAGTGTTGGTAGAAATAAAGCAATTATTAAAAGATCTCAAGAATCGAATGTTATGACTTCACTTCTCTCGTTGTTGCGCGATATCCACTTAAATGGGAACGAGGTTGATATTGACTACTCAAATTACAAATGTTGAGAAATATTCTTGCATAATGTTTTTTTTCCTCAGTGATTATTTACATGTAAGAGCTTTTTTAAAAAAGCTATTTCCCATCTACGGGTCTATTATTCTAAAGTAGAAACCAATCCCAAAAGTAGTTCCTTGTTTCGCTTTTATGTGCAAGTTTCGCCAACTTCTTGGTTCCACTAAGTACAGTAGAAGTGGTGTATCATATAGTGACAAAATTATAAGCGAGAGTGGAGCATTGTGTTGATTTTCAAATTTCTCTCGAATATTCATATTTTACTCGACAATAATATATTAATATGTCACTCGACAATATGGAAGAGGAAATGTTTACAAAATCAGAGTTAACTAAATCAGTTGAATGTGCGATATGTCGTGATCGATTATACAATCCAAAACATCTACCATGTCATCATTCATTCTGCAAATTATGCTTAGATAATATGATCAAATTTGAAGATGATGGAAGTGCGATTTTAAAATGTCCGTTCAATTGCAAGCAAATTGTTTCAATAAAACGAGATGAAACAACAAATTGTCTTCCAAGCAACTATTCCTTGCAACACCTGTTACAAATTCTTAAAGAATCTGATAAAGGGTAAGTCATATTTACAACATGTATACTCGTAACATATATACTCGTACACTCATGTTTATCCGGTCTTCCTCCAATTAAATTAGTTCCATTTGGGACACTCTCCTCCGCAGAGCCTAACGAAAGCAAAAAAAAAAAAATAAATAAAATCTGCGGTGGAGTGCCAAAAAATAAAAAATAAGCAAAATTTGACAAAGGTGGAGTGATTCCGAGGTTGTCAATTATGAAACCCACTCCCTGATAAAACCAAGTTATCCGATTCTGTTACGGTTTTCAAAAATTCGCTAGTATCTTGGGCTGGACTGGAATGTTTTTGTCCACTTTGCAAATAATGGCCCTAATTATATTAGAGATTACTTGCTTTTAGATTTTACTTTGTTGTTGGTTTTAATCAGTACTTTGTTACTAACTGTTTACCGACGTTAAATAAATGTTAGGTCTATGCTTTAATACAATTGGCTACCTGTGACAAATAATATATTTTCTGACTGATTTTTTGCTGAGGTTGTAATTTTGGCTATCTGTGTCAGATAATGTATTTTAACGATTTATTGCAGCAAGTGTATCTTCGGCTATCTGTGATAGAGAATGTATTTTTTGTGTGTCTGTAGTGGATAATATACTTTCTGCCATCTGTGGTGAGTATGTAACTTTTAGCTACCTGTAACGGAAAATCTATTTTGGCCTAACTATGACAGGATGTGTTTTTGACTATTTGTGGTGGAGAATATATTTTCAGTTTATAAACATTTGACATTATTTTCTTATCAAATTGTACCATATGAATCAGGGTTTAATGCTTAATCATTGCCAACCTCGTTCCCAGGAGCTCATTCAAACCTTTTATCTGTTCTAAATGTAAGAAGCCCTGGGAACGAGGTTGGAACAGTATAATAAACAATTACAAACTTATACAAAACTAAAATATCTGTGTTTCAAAAAAGCGGAAAGAAGCCCTGGGAACGAGGTTGATACTGTTCCTCTTGAATTACCGTAAACTTCTGTCTTTATGCCCGGTTCTTATATAAGTACGTAGTACGTGCAAGTTTATGTACACAAAGAGGGTGAGACTAGTATAAAGACAATATTTTGTGTTACCCAGAAGGAACTTGGATCCTTACAGAGTGAATAGAGCTACCATGTAATTAAATAGGTCGGTCTAACATCAAAGATGTGCGTATATGACTAAACACTTTTAAAATATAAGGAAAGAAAGAGAAAGAGTGCACGCTTTTCTTAATAAGCATCAGTACATTTAAGTTGAACCTCAGTGATGCTTAACGATTCAGCAAGTTGTGCCTCAATTCCTTAGCTGATGCTAATTCTAAATTAAAATATATTGAATTACCTGAACCCTATAAGACTTAGGGAATCTAATAACCCGGGGGGATGTACCACACCTCAATAACTTTTGAACTACTGTTCCGTTTTACTTGAAACTTGGTCACAATATACCCAGGCTCTCCTCTATCCAAAAATGTAATAAAAATTTGAATACGTCATCATTTAATGCAGAATGTGAGTATCCAACCGCAGTACCCGTAAAAACGTGACTTGGATGGAAGGCGAACATATAAATATAGCTAGAACAATTGATTATATTGTTATATTTGCTAATTATGAATGATTTACATTACACAATAAAAAGCCGTTGTAATTAATGCCTTGTAGACTAAAATATAACTGAATTTAAAAATACAATTCCGGCCCCAAGGCTAAAAGTGGGAAACTTTTTCGAAAATCTTTTTCGTGAGAAGATTTCAAATACAACGTGAAAAGTCACCAACGTTGGGCTTAATCCAATAAGTGGATCAGAAGTTATACGGAAATTTCGGGTGTGGTGGACCTTCCCTCCCTTCATCTGGGGTAAATAGGATTAACACTTCCTTGCTTAAACATAGTTAATTAGTTCCAAAAGTGTATTTAAAAAGGATATCAATACGTATTAATTTGATATCGAAGTTTCCTTGTTATTCTCCATTTTGTGATAGCTGACTTTCTAAAAAAAAAAAATATTGAAATTGTTCTGAGTGTAGCATTTTTTTCCTGATTTTGAAAAGATTCTTAATTGTAACTGAGGCTGGGGTGATGTTTAGGCGATGTTTAATGTTTGTTTAGCTATAATACCGTACATCTCTGACTATAAGCACCTTCCCGATTATAGCCCCATTAGCATCACTTTTATAAGCATCGCGCGATACTAATATTTAATATATTTACTAGTATTGTTGCTTATGTTGTTTAGAAACAAAAACATATGTCAAGAAACACACGACTGCATCAATAGTGCTACACAATCATGCTCTGTATGTAGTAGTAAAACCTGTAACAGTTGTAGGTCTAAACATACATGCTTTAATCGCTTGTTTCTACCTATCACGTTTAACCAACAATCATGTGACTTTCAACCAATATGTGAAGAACACCAAACAATCGTTACGTTGTGTTGTATTGATTGTGAAGAACAGTTTGTTTGTATTTATTGTGCCAATAGAACACACAAAGGACATAAGACAGAGACTTTAGAAAAACACACAATGTTTACAAGAAATATTTTAGCTTCAAAATTTGAAACAGCTAAGGAGTATTTTATCCAATCGCGATTATCATATAAAGATGAATTATCAAAGATAGGTTTATTTCGTGAAGAATTGGTGAAAGAATTGCAAGATCGACAAGTTAAACGATTAAAACAATACATGACCATTCTAAGCAAGCAAGAACAAGATATCTTAGAAGATTTTGATAAACAAGTTCTTGATTTTAAGGGGAGTTTACAAGATATTAACCATTCGACCTACGTAAATATAGTTGACTCGTTGTCATCATACGCTGAACATGTTGCAAATAAACAAGACTATGAAGTTCTATTAGAACGACATGAGATAATAAGAAGATTTGATGCGTTATCAAACATACAATGTTTTAAAGCAGTTCTTCAAGATGGTACCAACGAAAAAGATCTTGCTCATTTAGAATTAATGTCATTTCCATCGAGTTATACCAGAAACGATGATAAATTTAAAGTTGTTGATACCGAAATCAACAGAGTTTACCATGATTATGATGTATCTGTTACTAATGACCTGAAAGATGTAAAAGAGTACATTAAAGGTACAAAATCACCCTCAGATGTTTTTTTCAAATTTTCCCTTCTGTAGTCTAGATGAAAGCTCATATTGTTACTAACGTATTTTGAAGATTTGACTCCATTAAAATGAATATTAGTGGAGATATAATTGTTTAAAGTCGTAGGAAATTATGTATTTTCTATGCTTACTGTGTGGCAGCCATCTTGTTTGACAAACATTTCCTGTTTTCAGAGAAAAGAATTGCTTGTTT
>JAULBZ010007288.1:0-11651 GCA_032360805.1 Neoturris breviconis | reverse complement strand
CCCCCCCCCCCCCCCCCCCCCACTCCTCTCTATACCTTTTAAATGAGGAATAATATAAGGATGACACTTGGCCGCTGACGTCACTATTTTTCTGATGACGTCATCACAAAATTTTGAAATAATATTTTTTGCCCAATAACCGTATATTCTTAGAAACGCTCTTAAAAGAGTTCTAGATAACATTTTTCCATTCTGCCTTTAGTTCCAGACAGGGACAGGGGCCACAATGTTTTTGGCCTTTCGGATCGGCAATTTTCAACAAACAAACAAATCTGTAAATACATTGTTATTTTGATCTACAAGGCATTACAACGACTTTTTATTGTGTAATAATTGAAAAACCATTTATAATTAGCAAATATAAACAATATAATTAATTATTCTAGCTAAATTTTGATTTTCGCCTTCCAAGTCAGGTTTTCACGGGTACTGCAGTTGTATGCTCACATTCGGCATGAAATGATGACGTGTGCAAATTTTTATTACATTTTCGGATATAATAAAGCCTGGGGTATATTGTGACGAAGTAAAACGGAGCGGTAGTTTGAAAGTTATTGGGGTGTGGTACAATAATCCCCCGCGTTATTACACTCCTTAAAAGCCTAGGTCTTATAGGGTTAACAGGTGATTCACCAAATGTATTATTACCTATACCGAAAAGCGGTCATAAAAAATATTTTTCCTGGCATACATACATTTAATTTACTTTTGCATTAAATCAAACAACAAGTCGAAGATCACAATTATACGAGAACATAATTGGCGATAAATTAAAAACCGTACAAAACCGTACAAAAAAGTTAGGCGCATCTGTTCTTAGCAGAGATATGTAGAGACCTAGCCTGAGTTCCAGTCCCTAACTACGACAAGTAGTAGTTGTCGTAGTTAGGGACTGGAACTCAGGCTAGTAGAGACCATAATCGATTGTTTTTCATTTCTTTTATTATGTTTGGATTGATTTAATTTCCAGATTTCACTGATATTTCTCGGATTTTTTAATATTACCAAATTCTGACTTCTTTCCAACAAACTCTTACGGGTACGTCCCTAAACCTTGCAGTTGAAATTCCATATTTTTGCTCAAATGTTACTGTGCCTTAAACATATATGTGGGGGATTGTAGGCTCTGGTGGAACTCGAACTCATAGTAGGCAACAAATGATCTCGGTTACGAAACAGGAGGCATGATTATGAGGAGATTTAGTGACTACAGTTGGAAAAAACTTGTTCAAAGTCCGTAATAAAGATGCTTAACAACATTGTGGTTTCATTTTTTATTGAATTTTAGCCATATTTAGTTTGTTGATATTGCTTTTGGCGCGAAAATTGGATACGTTTATAATTATTATTATTATTTTTTTGTAATTACGAATTTACTTTTGGCAAGCGGTACTAGTTTAATGCGGTGATATTTATGGCACTGTAAACTATTCATAAACCACATCGCGTTATATTTAACTGGTTTTTGTTGTTGTTTGTGGTGATGATATCATTTATGTACCCACATACTAAACAAGGGGATTATTATACTGAAGTACTTTAAAGTTAAATGATCAAGTTTTGGAATTTCTATCTTAACATTGTAGTAATATAGCCAAATATATTGCTAAAAGTTCAATTGCAGAAAGGTAATTTTATGAGTGGTTGAATTTCTCTGCCTTATATCTATGGCCTCATCCATGCCATGGTTGCAATGGTATTCCACCAAATATTTTTAATTTGTTAGATAATAAAATTTTAAAACTTATTAGATATTTTTTGACTATTAAAATTTTCAACGCATCATATCTTTACATAAATAAAAAACAAGGTAGTTTCAAAATATGACCAATATCATAAGTTCCTTAGAGACATGACTTTGTAAATTTTTATTCGTTTTGGACCTTCAAACATTTGTGAAAATACATTATTACTGAAAATCAGATACAGACTAAAAGGTTTTGTCCGGTTAAATAACAGCAAGACGTTGTTCGACGTTGTTCTAACGCCTTTACTGCTGACTTTGAACAGGCTTTTGCCCGCTGGCTTATGTGATACGTGTGTAGTTATATATTAACATATAGAAAATACAAAACCGAAAACGGAAATTTGCCCTTAAAAATATATTAGATTTGGTGGAATAAAAGCTCACCAAATGTACCGCATGCATTGAGTAATTGACTGTATTTGAATTGAGGTGACGGAGTGCGGAGGGTTGGAGTTGGATTCACAATCGTCCTTCACCTACGATCTACGTACAAAATACAAAACAGACAGTGAACTATTATCAATGTACAAGATCCTAGATTTTTAGTCTGAATGAGAAGAAATCTTGGACTGAGAAAGGAGTGGCGATTCTCCAACAGTAGAAGCTATCTTGGACAAAATATTAATGAACTTGCCCCTCTCCCCTTAAATAAATATTGATTTTTAAGTACACAGCCTCTCAGGAAGCTGGCTAAGTCGACTAGCAATATTGATTCACGGGGAATGGGGGTACATTTCTCGGTTTTTCTGTCTTTTTCATTAATTTTTCACTAAGATTGTCTGAAATTCATCAGAAATAAAATAAATAAATAAAATAAAATAAACGAGGAGAGGTCATAGAGAAAGAAGTGCTCCAACATTCCATAAATTAAAAATGAATAAGCTTTTTGCTATCGGTAATCTTCCTGTACAGAAGCCAATTGATAAAAAGCGATGTGCCACCAAAATCTGCCATATTTAAAAGAATTTGCATGAAAATTTGCATGAAATCAAAACAAACGAAAAGGCGTGACAAAGTCTTTTGAGAAGTGAATGATATTATGCAATTTGTATTCATCTAACTGGTACTTTGATTACAGAGCCTCTTAGATACCATATCATTGTTAGAGAATGAGCTGTTATGTGTTGAACATGTTGACAGCCACGTACAGTACAGCCACGTTACCAAGGCTTCTTTTCTCTTGACGCCGTCAAAAGAGAAGAGGCCCTGTGAACGAGGTTGGATGTATACAGTAAATTAAAATAAGCGGTCTCTACACTGTTCAAATATATAAATAAAAACAAATAAATGTAAATACGTGTAAATAAAAATGCAATGCTATTGTCAAAAATAAACTGGTCCTTATATTTCATAAAACAACACATTCAAAATGGCAGAACATGATGAAGACTTAACTAATTTTACACAGTCATCTCCTGGACAGTGCAACTAAGCATTCATTCTCTATTAATCCTGGACCTTTTTGTGGCTCCTCAATACTGAGGGAGTGTGGGTGACATCATTAATGATGACATAATTAATAATGATGACGTCATCAAGACAAAACAGGTGGCAAAAAAATGTTTTTTCGGGTCAAAAAAGTTTCGGTCACCGAAAATTTGTCAGAACGTTTTACAAACAAAAATAAGAAACAGATTTTTTTTCTTTTTTTTTTTGCTGCCTGTCAAAATTGGTTGCTGCGGAAAAATTATCACCAGTTACCAAAAAAAGTATTGCTTTTAAAATGCTCCTAATTAATTATAGGAAAGGTCTTAATATTTCTAGTCGTATAAGCCATTCATCCAAAATTTAATTTAAAAGGTAAAAGAGGGGGGAAGGAGGGATAACACCCAGTAGGAATAAAGTTAATTACATGCAACCAAGTCACGAGGGAAAGTTTTGCCGGTTGCGCAGTAAACGCTTTCGACTCTGCGCCAGGATCTGTTTAGATTCAATTACTGGACATGCTTCCTGGAAATCCATAAAGTTTTTGATGAGCACTACCATCTAACCGTTAAGTTGAGTCGACTCCGCAGCTGGAAATAACAAACTCTGTAATAGAAATTCACGGTGATGTACTTAACTTTTCATACAAAGATGTTAATTATGCAACTGGGCTCACTTAAACTGGCAAGGTTGACATGCAGGCAGTTATTAGTCCAAGGCACCAAAACTTGCTTGTGCTAATCTAGAACAAGCAAGTGTGTAAAGGCCTTTCGCGAGAAAACGAAAGAGTCATGGAGGTGATTGTAGTAGTAGTAGCGGAAAAGTAATTCTAAAAACAACTCTGAAAAAAAGAAACCAAACAAGCTACAAGCAGCTGTAAAACAAGAACAAGAGGCAGAAAATGGCAATCTATATAACTTTGCGTTTCAAGAAAGCCGAAAAAACTAAACTAGCTGATCGAAAACACCTGGCAGATGGAGAGGACGAGTGAAGAGTTGCTATGAATGGAGATATTATGCAAGGCTGAAAATAATAGTTGTGCCAACGAATGTAAAGGCCAGTCGTACGACTGTGCTTTGGAAGTACTATTCAATAGCTTTATAAATCTGTTATGTTTTGCTGTAGCTTTACTTGAATAGATAGCAAAAGTCGTGTGAAATTCAGAAATATGTTAATTGTCGGCCCAGCTAATTGTGGGAAGACATTTTATTCAGAACTTTCAGCAATCCAATGCAATGACAGGTACGCTCGGCAAGGTTCCGAACGAATGTATCTTTTGAATGACTTTTGGTAGAGCAGTAAAGTTATTATCTGGAAAGAGATTCTGCTTCCATTTGAAGGACATTAAGTTCACTTACCTTCACCAAAAAACATTTTACACCATAGACATATCGATAGACCATGACTGGAAAGTCCCGCATAAGATTTGTTGGCCGTCATTATGCCAGATGAACGAGAGGACGAAATGACAGAAATTCGTTTGAACGTATTTGAATTAAGGCAAAAAATATGGTGGAGCAAAAAGTTTTAACACCTTGCAGAAAGTGCTTTTCTAAACTGGCTTTTCTAGAGGGACGGAGGGTTAGAATACAGGTAAAAATGCGACACTTTAAATGTTCAATTTTTTTAATTCATTTTATATCATTTTCCATAAGTGAAATGAAATAACTTCTTGTAGTAACATACAATCAAACTGAAACCAGGACCAAGGAAATATGGTAGGAAATTACCTATTAAAAATTCAAACTGGTGGATTTATGACGCCAGTAATGGATAAATTGAATACATTGAAAATACTGTAAACGCTCTGAAACCACAACCCTAACAGTAAAACATTTGTAGAGAAATAAATATATAGTCATGGGGAAAAATTATATTGTTTAGATTTTTTTTGTCATGTGGGAAATAATGACTCCATCAAAATTTTGATGCTCAAAATAATGGAAAAGTAGTGCGGTAGTAAACGTCAGAATTTTAAAGTTCGATAAACAATACCATTTTTCCGCATAACCTCTTTATCTATATTAATTCGAAAAAAGAAAATGTCATATTTCAAAATAACAAAACAAAAATTGATGACGTCATCATTGCCCGCGTGAATATTTTTTAGGAAAGCGTTTTGTGCACCATGAATTATCTGGAGTAATGCTTTGTTTTTCATTTCCGGTGTTTGTATATCTATTTCTAAGAAATATCATAACCAAAGTTATTCCTAAAATGATTTTAGAAAAAGCCATTTGATAATTCGATACGCACATCTAAGCACCATTTCCGGTTCAAAATGTAAATAAAATAACCAACGCTGAGGTTCAACTGAAAGTCACTGGTGCTTATTAAAAAACTTGCATACGCGTTCTTTTATATAAGAAACAAGATTGAGTGAGAACTAGAGTTTCTTATTTATTTCTTGTATTACAAAGTAAAAACCGCTAACAAACATAAAATCTTAAGAAAAGGTATAAAATGAAAAGGATCGTTTAACGTATTCTGTTTTTGTGACAAGTAAAGGACTATTTTTGGTCCAAATAAAAAATCGGTTTTAGAGCTTAAAACCTCGAAAACGTATATGGTTGTTTCTTTCCATTTGCAAATTTCAGTTCCGTGTTTCTTTTTTTTTTGACCCAAATTCAGAACTGTTTCTTACAAAGTTGTTTCTTATAAAAAAAACAACGTGCACGTGTTTGTGCTTTAAATGGCTAATTTGTACCTCTATTTCTGCCTTCCTTCAAAATACAAATGTACAATTTCAAACTCTACACACGAAACCGCATGAAATCAAAAGTTCTTATAAAAAGTATAGAATGGATATAGTTATTATAAAAAGTTTCGTTTCGTGTAATTTCATATATATTTTGTATCATGTTGCACTGTATTGACCGGGTCTCGTGTATCGTTTCCTGCGGTTTCGCGTGCAAATGTTATGTTTTGTTAACACTGACGTTCTGAGAGAAATTTTACATGCGAAAACCTAACAATATAAGCTTCAATCTGATCATGTTATGAATAAACATTAGCTAGAACGAGCAATGCAATGTTTAACCCTTCAAAAATAAATAAAAATAAACGAAAATATAGTACAAAACAGGGTTATTCTTCTTCAAGTTAGCTATTTTATTAAAGAAAATTAAAAGAATGTTTAACTTCCCACATAGTATTAGGCCTACTAAAACTGGCGACTTTTTACGTTATTGTATTTGAAAACTGATGAACTCAAAATGTTTCCAAAATGTTTTTTTAAACGGAACCAGGACCATTTTCGGCATTACAACAACTTTTTATTGTGTAATAGTTGAAAAACCATTCATAAATAGCAAATATAACAATATAATTAATTGTTCTAGCTAAATTTCCGTTTTCGCTTACCATGTCAGGTCTACACAGGTACTGCGGTTGGATACTCACATTCTGCATGAAATGATGACGTATGCAAATTTATTGTGACCAAGTTGCAAGTAAAACGGAGTGGTAATTCGAAAGTTATCGCAGTGGTACATTGTACCCACTCCCTCCCCCCTCTGGATGAATATTTATTGTGACCAAGTTTCAAGTAAAACGGAGCAGTAATTCGAATGTTATCCGGGTGGTACATTGTTGCACCCTCCCGCTCCCCCGGATTAGACCCCTAAAAAATCGAAATTAAAACCGAAATTAAGTATGACAGTTTTGAAATGTGGACGCAAATTGTTTACACATTCAGAAGGATATAATAAAAGCGGACTCCTCTAGGCGAATTTGTTTGCGCGAATTCGTTTACGCGAATTCGAAATGCAGCCATTAAACCTGTGAGATGACGTAAAGTTCAACTAATGTAATGGAAAACTGAGGAAATAATTTTAATACTCACTAAGACAATTCTGCTGATTACATGAAGTAATTTGAGTCTTGGTTCCAATGGGAGTGCTTTGCATTGTTATGCTCTAACGTTCCAATATATTCCCTAATTTGTATCAACGGATTTGCCATTGAAAATTAAAATTTATCGGACAACATTAGGGCAGATATTACAAATTAGGGGAAATTATATAGGGTACATCAACGGGACCTGTTAGACAACATGTTAGAGCTATGCAATTTTTATTTATCTAGATAGGGATATGTAGTACAGAATTTGCGAAATGGAAAATTTTTGCGCCAGTTCTGCAGCTAGAATAATTGGTGTGCGGTGTGAGACAATAGTCACTACATTACACCTCATACAACAACCAGAAACTAAAAAGTTCAACCTGATATATTCTGTAACAGATAGTGCCTACTGCAATGTGCAATAACAATCAGATTCAAGAGCTCTTCATGAGTACTTTGTTTTTCTAACGCGAAGGGAGTGTATTTTCATGATCTAATATTTTTTGGAGATATGAATATAAGTTTTAAAGTGTTTGCTGAAACGCACAAGAAACTAGTAACTACAGACCGTTAAGTTTGCAGGTTTTTCCCCTTTTGTTCAGTAACGATGCTAATTAAGGTTCTCAATATAACACATAACCGCAATATAAAATCACCTTTTAATTAAGCTCTATGACTAATCAAGGCAGTACTGTATCAAATATATGCTATAATCAGCAGGTACACGTCCATGAATGAGTCACATAAATGCTTCAAATGCAAAAGTTTGAAATTTCTACTTAGACACAAAGCCTTATTTAAATTTTGATTAGCAATCGACGAAAGGCATGAAAATTCGACATTTATAATTTATGCAAACGGGGGTTGTGACTTGGCATAATACCCGATTGATTTCGGACGAGCTAGAGCACTCTGTAGTATCATGGTAGTATCAAATAAGTGGGAGTTGGAATAGGGGGAGCAAAAATTCTTCCAAATTTATTAAACGGTGAGAAGGGCGGAATATGCAGAGGTGGGGCAAATTTCTGTAATTACTAAATACACATGATAAAAACGATACTTTAAAATCGCTAACTCCAGAGTGTTTGTGGCAGCAGGGGTGGCGGGGGAGAAGATGGGCGGAATTGGAGCGGGGCGTTCCGCCCGCATATTTGATATTACAGAGTAGTATATATTATGTAATTTTATATATTATATTACAATTTTTATACCATTATATCGTGATGACATTGTTCGTTTCTTACATATTGAAAACCCAGTGCCACAGCGTGAAAGCCTACCGAATACCGTATTTATCCGTATTCGGAAATGGCAATATACAGTTCGAATAGAGAGAAATACAGTATTCGGTAGGCTTTAACACCGTGCGCGACGTTTAGGTTATTCTAAATAAATGAATTCGGACTTTTGAGCAATTTAGTTTCAAGAAATATATCCAATATCTTATGTTTCCGAGAGATTTAACTTTATACATTTCTATTCGTTTTGGTCTTTGAATTTTTTTTTTTTGAAATTTGTTATTGTTAAAAATCAGACACAGCCTAAAAGGTCACACTTCATATACTTCAACTTCAAACTTCAAACAATCGAGACAGTTATGTGATATATTTTCAGTACTAATCTGATCGTGCATGTATTTTTATTTCACCACAAATCTATCCGTTTGTGATTTTGATATGAAAAGATGAAAATTCCACATTTACAGGCATATACTCGCCACAAATGCATACATGATCAGAATAGTAACTCTACCCACCGGGAAAAAACTTGTTCAAAGTCTACCGTAAAGACGCTAGAACAAAGTAGTTAATATATGAATTGAGATTTCTTAGCCACATAATCAAAACTACCACCACAATACCGGAACTTAGACTCGCATTTTTTAACAAGACTTTTAGTACTTTGAAATAAGAGGTAAACTTGATTTGGAAATGGAAGGCCGACCTCCAAGATTTCTTCTCGACCGTATGACCTGACAAGAGAGAAACCTAACGAGGGAGAACCATTATCGCCGACTGTGGTCGATTTACATACTTTCAGATAAACAGTTAAATTCTAATAATGTTCTCGCATCATGTACGAATATGACCGATGTTGAATTGTACTCAGATAAAATGTTAGGGAATCAACGTCCACGCATAGAGGAGGTTACATTAGTTTATTTTGATTTTGATTTAAGGCAGCTTTTACATGGGCTCCTAAATGAAGTTCAATCAAAACAGTCCCTGTAAACTGTAAAAGCTACCTAAATTATATCCACGGTATGTGTGTGTATGTGTTACATACTTACACCACAATTTTTTGAAGGAAATGCCAAGCAAAATAGCGTCTCTTAGCTTGTAAACAAATTTAAATTCCTAGAGCATTTAACAAATATTTACATTATCAGCGGCGATAAATATAAATAAAACAGACTTTTAAAACTTAACAAAACTAAAAACTTCCCTGCCGGCGCCAAACTTCGAAAAAACGTCAAAACGAAGTCGCGATGTCGTTTTGACGTCATTGCAACGTTGTTCCGATGTCGCATTCCTGCTGGCTTATTTAATTTATTTTGGCATAGTGTCAGAACTAACAAATTTAAAATGCTCACAGTCTAGATATTTTTAATGTTGATTCAAATGTTTTGAACTTTAAAAATAGATTTCTATGAAAACAGCAATTGCATGTAAAATATCATGCTGTTTCGCATGCTAAATCTAATAAAGGACATTTTGAAATTAAGCCGCAGTTAAGAGTAAGGAGAGATTCAATGTGTTGATGCAGAATTTTGTGTACATGTGATGTCAAATTATACCAATTAAATGCCCTCTTTTGGCTTTCGTGCGAACTTGTTTGTTTGCCTAGTGTAAATACACCTTTAGATTGAGATAACTAATCGCATTATATCTCTAGCCCATAACTTCCAATTATAGATTTTTAGCCAACCCAGTCTTCGATGTTGTTCTAGCGTCTTTACTGCTGATAAGAACAAGTTTTTGTTTAATGTATTATTATATTGAAATAATTTGAAAAAAAAAATCCAAGACTTTCTCCTTTTTGGTTTTGTTGTTTTTATGAAGAATAGATAATTATTTGTGCGATCTATTGTTTTTAGAAGTTGCGATTAGTTGATTTAGAAGTGTTCTCAGAAGCACCTAAGAGATTAGTAACTAAGTTAGTTCGTAGCTAGTAACAATTTTTTTGGAACTGGACAGTTCCATAACTTCAGTAACTAACAACATCAACTATTTCAAAAACATGGGTCAGAACAATAATTATTAGCCCTACCACAAGCAAGTAAACAGCAACAGCAAGAGAATGACGATGAAAACTTATCTGTCACTGAACGTGCTGATATTATTAATCAGGATGACGATAAGTTTTCTTGATGGCAGTGTTAATATATAATTTTGAAAATCAAAGTTCTATTATACCAGAAAAAAAAGTGTATATTATGTTTTTAGAGCGAATCAAAACTGTTTCCATATGTTTAAACCAATGAAAATGCTAGTTTACCTTTAAAGATAGATAACTATTGTCTGGGCCTAGCCTACGATTTTGGCTATGTTCACACATATTGGAATGAATTACATACCGGATAGGCCTTGCGTTCACACTATCCGATGATCTATCTATTCAAGTAGGCTATCTAGACTAAGGTTAAGTAAAGTTTTTAAAACCTATACTGTAATATGGTTTGCAGTTATGATTTAAAAAAACGCGCGGAGAATGGAAAGAACCTCCAGTGGAAAACGGCCTTTAGGATTTGAGCGAGAACCGGAATTTCTTATTTTTTGCTAAGATATTGGAAATTTATTATTCGTTCTTAAGTTATCCGAAAGTGAAAACTATATGCACTGCTAAACAAACATAAAATCTTAACCAAAGATACAAAATGAAACGGTTAGTTTAACGTATTCTATTTCTGTGACGACTAAATATATTTGTTGGTCCAAATAAATGACAAACGTCTGTTTAGAGGTTAAAATCTCGAAAACAATATCTGTCTGTTTCTTACCATATTCAAATTTCAGTTCCGTGTTTTCTATTTTCAGAACTATTTCTTATAAAACTGTTTCTTATAAAGAAACGTGTAACGCACGACAACATTATAATCGGTAAATTACAACGGAAAATAACAGGATGAGCAAAAAAAAAAAAAAAAGACAAGTTCAACATAAAAACTGTCAACGTGGGCAAGAATACTAAAAGCATCACTGCTAATCGCGTGTCCGGATGAAAATACGCGTTCCTGGTTGCGGAAAGCAAGGTTTACACTAGGGATAATGTCTTCGTAGAGCAGAAAGGTAAACTTTTGGAGATGATATTGAAAAGTTTAATCCATACCTGATCAGAAATAATACCGAGATAAGGTATTACAATAAAAAGTTGTTTTTTCTAAAGCCTTATGATCGTATTGAATACGTTATAATCCCGATATTTCTAACAATAATGGTTCTGCATATCTTTAAGATCTGACCAATTGATCTGATAATAGCAAGCTATTTACAATATAGTAAACACAACTAGAAAACAAACAAAAAAACAAGGGTCAAAACGTGAAAGACTACTGAATACTAGTCTGACAGAGCCAAACTGTACGGGAGTTTTCGACTATATTTACCTTCTATCGTTCTCTTGAAATATTTTTATT
>JAULBZ010007287.1:0-11651 GCA_032360805.1 Neoturris breviconis | reverse complement strand
CTCCACTAATATTCATTCTTATGGAGTCAAATCTTCAGAATATGTTAGTAACAATATAAACTTTCATCTAGACTACAAAAGGGAAAATTTTAAAAAAACATCTCAGGGTGATTATGTACCTTTAACGACTCCTTATCATTTTGCAATGATTAACAATTAAAATTTTGCAATATTTAAGTAGCTTCCATCCTGATCAGAGGAAGGAAAAGTGAATCATATGATTGTAATGGCAATTAAAGAAGTGAATCTTAACCAAAAGAAACCTCTGCTATTAGAGACAATATATCTAAAAGATTTACAATTACGATATATTGTGATAATGTTTTATGGTTACGCTGCAAATCACTTTTATCTATAAGAACATCAAAGTAAATCAGCGTCTAATCAATGTACTACTCTAGCAATCAAACTACCTTAAAATTCTAAAAATAATTCGTGGAGAATAATTAACTAGGGACATATTTAATTACGAAGCAACATTCGGCAAAATGTTTTAATCTAGGAAAAAAAATTCGGTAAATATAAATAAATCGAGCTCAAAAAAATCGAGAGAACGTTATAACTAATCCGAAATTTGGTCGCTTTTCCTGGTATTATTTCCCCCGTTAAGGTGGTGCATTAACAACGCGTTCGGTTTTTTTTCACGCTGTGTACTGGCAAGAAGATAGCAGATAATAATTTCAAAGAATATTAATTAATCTACTGATGAAGGTTCATTAGCAAATGCTTTTTTACGAATGCATTAAAAAGTATCGTTTGTAAGAACACATATTATAAAAGCATTTGTAGCCTTTCCGCTTCTTCTGCTTCTTCCGTCTGTTCAGCTACTTCCGCACCTCCCACACATTCGGAACTTTACATAAATATTTAATAGTTCCTAAAAACATTAACCACAACATACGTTTTATACTTAATGACGTTATCAATAACATCGGTTTTCGGTCTGTAGAATGCTGTAACGGTCTTTTATTTGCGAACCACTAAGGGTTATGACATGAAATTTGGTATACTTACCGAACAACTCAGTACAAACACTTTGGTATATACAAAAGACTTAGTGACGGCACTGGTATATGTTATGACGTCCTCAGCAACAGATTTTGTGGTCTGTAAAATGTACTATCTGGTCTGTAAAATATAAAATCTGGCCTGTAAATTTCATATGCTTCATTTATTCTTTTCATAAATAATATTTACCTGATGAAAAGGTAGCCTAGAAACAACAGTTTTTAACAAAATTTTGTAGTTTCAAAAAAATTATCCTTTGTTCAGAATTAAGTTTCCTCGGAAAATAACGTAAATATTTGCTATATTTTGTTTGCTTTACTTGCAAGATGCATTACACAAGTCTTTTGTTTTTCTACTCTTATTTTTCGTATTTAAAATTTATGAATAATACATGAACCTATAGTCATTTTCCCTTACTACATATAGCATTACTACTTTTAGTATTGATATTTACTATATATATAGTGGATTTACTACATATGGCGTTGAAAAGTTACTTTAGCTCTCTAATGGAGTTACCATATATAGTGGGAAATGTTTCATTTATAAAGAGAAAACTAGGGAGGATACGATATAATGCGTACCTTTTGGTTATCCGCTGTTGGCAATTAAAATCAATATATATTTAAATTCTGATAATTTACCACCACGGGCGTTTCAATCAGAGGGGCATTAATAAATTGTTTTGAATTTTATTCTGGGCGCTTAAACAGCAAGTCATTTACGGTGGTTTACTTTATCCTATTCAATGGTGATTTTGAATGCAAGTTCGCATCAAAATATCTGTGTTAAATACACCAATCCGACATGTTTTGACCGCGTTCATTTACGGGAGTCTGGAATCGAATTAGTTTGGTTAGAAAAAGATAGCGGTAGCGAAATCTACCGTTTTAACTTGAGAAAACGAAGTATAAATATCAAACCTTTTGGAGCCATCTCCAAAATTCGTTACCAAAAGCAGATATCTTAGCAGCTTTAAAAAAGTAAATTCAATAATTTTGAGAAAAATTAATCTATGATGAAGAGTGTTAAGTCAATGAATTTGCAAATGATTGGTTTCTTAGAGACGAAGAAACCAATCAATTGCAAGATCATTGATTCAACACTCTTCCCCTGGTAATGAATTTTGGAGATGTATACTTTTGTAAAATGAATTATGATATGAACTCTTGTATGTCTGTAGAAGAAGAAGTATTTAAGACTCCGTGGATTAAGAATTACAGGAAGAAAGGGGGAATTAGTTGCAAGAGTTTTTGCTGCTGTGGATGGGGAATCTACAAAAGTCAGAAATAGAAAAGGAAATAATATTTGAGTATCAATATAAATTAAAATTAGATGATACTGTTATCTCCGACCCACATTCTACCACTGATGGTTGGATTAATGAGGATGAAGGTATGGAATATTGGCCAATGATGGTAGTTTTGTATCCTATTTTTTATTACCTGATGTTTTTTCCATCAGAGCTTGGAACTAAAGGCAGCTACCACAAATAAAAATGGCTTCAACCTTTGTTTTAGCACACCGACTATTGACATGGATATATAATGTTTTTATCAAGTCTTAATAATTTCTGTTATCTCAATTTCTCGTTTGTTTACATATTCCTAAAAAATGATTGGTCAAAAATATTCGCTATATATTTACATTTTCTCGAGATCTGATTGGGTGTAAATTTGTCTCGGTAACTGTCTAATTGTAAATTATCAGTTAAAAGTAAGCGTAACTCATTTTAAAGTTGCGAAAACTGCCAAATAAAGACGAACTCAGTCTCGCGACTTAGAAAACAAATTATACACAAAAATAAAAAAGTTGAGTTTTAAATTTTTTAGTTTTAAAGAAAAATATCAATATATAAACCAATAAATTTGAGCCGTATCAATTACACCCTACAAATTTACAGATTTGGAAGTTTGAGTTTGCAGTGAAACAGGCACTTCCATATGAAGGGAAAAAACGACATGATTTTGCATAACAATCAGGTATCTTTGCATGCTATCATCATATATTGACGTATGCCTTCATGCATGAACCAAAAAATAATCTATTTTAAGATAGGCAACTATACAAAACGATCAGCAAAGTCTTCATTAAGTACACCACGTTATTCCTTCCTAGTATAATGATTGATTTCCGCGAGGTAAAATTTGCTGCGAATTCCAAAAGAAGACAATCCATTGGTAGAAATCGACGTCACACATGGTTGGAAATTGGACCAAATAGAAATGTAATAGAGTCCAAATTCATTGGTTTACCACTTTTTAATTTTTTTTTTGTAACATCAGTCTGCAGTTCATATGATAGATTACTGTTAAAAGTTCCATAATATTGGTGGAAATAAAAAATTCTGTATTTTTATGCTTATCGTGTGGCTGCATTCTTTTGGCAAAATATAACAAAACAGATCCATCGTTTGATAACAATCGCTTATGTCGACACTTCCTAGACTTCTTAGATTCTAAAATCTTTAAAAATCAGTAGCTATATGTTACTGATCAAGTCTACATAGATTTTAACGTTTGACCAGACAAAGTGATAACCATAAAGGCATTAATTTATGCAGGCATAACTTTCAGCGGAATTATATGCTGCGATCTCGGACCTATATATATATAAATATATATATATATAACTTGAACTGTAGAAAAGGACATAGGGTTAGTGAAAACACTATAAATGTAGAGGCCTAAGGCACTAGTAGAAAATTAAATTTTCAACCACACTGTTTTAGACATTATGAACAGTCTCGTTTTCCAATTAAAATCACGACGTTTATTAATAAGGTATTCAAACCATTCGCAATATGCAAGCCGACGGGAAATTAGCGAGACGATAATAATGTTTCATAATATATTTAATTTTAGTTAATTATTAATTATAGTTTAATTTTAGTTAATTACTATTTTAGTTAGTTATAATGTTACTATTTCGGCTGGGAATCATTATTTTTCATTATGAAGTTTGGAATGATGAGTAGGAGGGGTAGGTTACGAAAGAAATTGAGGGGGTTGAATAAGGAAGTATTGATAAGGAAGAAATTAAGGAAGGAAATATAGCTAAGTCATAGTAAATTAATTATTTAATTTGTAATGATATAATCTAATAATTAGAAACAATTTTATGCACGATATCGAAACGGCGAAGACTCTGTGTATTTTCACACACCACAAATACTCTAATTAGCACCCCCGGTCCTTTTTCATCTTTCGACTTTTGTCTGGAGGATTGGACACTAATAGAAGATTATATGAGACCGGCGCTTATTTCTTATCTTGAAAATTAGTGCGGACGGTAAATATACAAAATGTGCAAAATGTCTGTGTGGTATTTTTTTTCCGAACCACTAATCCTTATGGCGTGAAACCTGGTACAGTTATAGAAAAAACTCAATACAAACACTTTGCCAGAAATATTTTTGATTTGATGACGTCATTAGTACCTCCTATGATGTCATCAGGAGCAATCATTTTGTAATGTGTAAAATATACAATCTGGTCTGTAAAATATTAAATCTGGTCTGCGTTTTTCAATAATGTTGTATTCTTAATTTAGCATTTCTATAATTAACACATGCCTGTCCTAAAGTTAGCCTAACCAAATCAGAGATCATTTTAACAAAATTTTATATTTTCAAAAAAATTACCCCCTGTTCAGAATTAAGTTATCCCAGAACGAATGGCTATTACGGCTAGAAATTTTAGGACTTTTCCTTACAACTTATCTAGGATCATTTTGAGATTTGTTTGGTAACTAAGGATAATTTTCCCCTCGCAACAAAATTTGTGCTAAAAAAAATTTTTTACTTATTTTTGCTTGAAAAACATTCTAACAAATTTTGGTGACTAAAATGTTTTTTAACTAAAATAAATCATTTTTCGCCACCTGTTGGTCCTGATGACGTCATCATAATGACTTCATCAAAAAATTAGTTATGTCAAAGTGTTGTTTATGTGTTGAACGAACTTTCTGAAAAGTTTCAACACTAAAGCACGTTCCCATCACAAAAAAGCCTATCCTGAATAGGGTTAAGCCTGATTTTCACTTATCAGGTCGGATCCGCTTTTGACTTAAATTTAGACTGGATCGGTCTGGATTTAATTTAAAAAAGTTGAAACAGCTTCAAGGATCATAAGGATCTGTTCTAAATCGATTTTTTAACAGACAATCAATTTATTTAAAGTCCAATTCTGTCCAGTCTAGATCCAGATTATGTGGAAATCAAGCTTTAATAGGAATACAAATGTCATTTATTTACTACACTAAGTACAAAAGTTTTTGTATTCAGAAAAATGCTTGTCTAAAAGTTTTTGTGTTCGATTTTTTTATTGTTCTAACTATTTATTTGCCTTAAAAATCCAAAAGTCGCCTGAGACTGAGAGCGATATTTTGTTTTTGTTTGGCACAATAATACATTAACCCTGAAAACTAATGACTTGGACTCAGCTTCTGTAGTTTTGTTAAAGTAATTTTTGATAAAAATGAAAGAAGATTCAATTAGTACTTGTTAACTGCAGTATTGTTAATTTGCTTTTTTTCTTTCTTGGGATTAAAGTCCGAACTTTCTCCGAATTTTTCCGAAAATTTATGTCTAAATATTTACCGTCTGAACTTAATTGGTCCAAACTTTTTTTGTACTGTACTTAATGTATGTCTATTTTTATAATTCTTCATCGAAAAGTCAATAGTAGTAATTTATTCAGGGGCTAACAGTATGTTCTGCAGATGTTCAAGACGTAGGTCTTTCTTGTTTGGCTTAACCCTATTCATGGTGGGCTTTTTGGGGCTCTGAATACTTTGTGCCCTCCCTCCCCCTCCATAACTTTTGCTGGAACCATGCTGTAGTGTTGCAACTTTCCAGAATGTTTTTTGATGACGTCATTACTGACGAAGTCGGCATAACGAAAAAACAGGTGGTGTAGAATTTCTTTTTTTAGGTGATTTTTTTTTCTTTTCTAAACTATATACCAAAATAATTTTCTTTTTTTAGGTGATTTTTTTTTCTTTTCTAAACTATATACCAAAATAATTTTCAACATAAGAAGAAAATAATGTTTTTTTGAATTTTTTTTTTACCACCTGTCAAAAATATAGTTTCTAGGAAGACATTATCCCTAGTTACAACAATCTGTTTAAACGCTAGAACAACGTTCACGGAACGCTGTTCTAACCATATTTTGCTTAATTTGAACAGGTTTTTGCCGGCTGGGAAGCTCTTTAATCTTGGTGACTTGGTGACAGCATTTATAAGCATGCCCTTACTTACTTACTTACTTACTATTGGCCATTTCTTGAAACTACCTAAAAATTCTTAAAAGATTTTGGCGCAACATGGCCTTCCAGGAAGGGATAAATGGATGAAATCAAGTAGTTACAACTTGGTCTACTAATATCCGATAGTGGTCACAGTCCAAACAATATTCATTATCTTCCCTTTATTGGTGAAAAAAAATCAGTTTTTTCCAAAATTATAACTACAGAAATGATGACGTTTATAGAAAAATGCTGACATAGTTAAAAATATTTTTGCGTATAATTGGTCACATAAGAATGGTCTATAATCCTACCAAGTTTGGTGGCAAAAAGATATGTGGTTCTCGAAATATGATGGAAAGAAAAGGGGGGTGATCAACTTGATAACCCTAGTCAAAAATAGATAAAAAGCCTTAAAGGTTTAGGTAGCAAAACAAAAGACAAAGAAGATCGAATATGTTCCAAGAGCCTGGGTACTAGGCTGCTAAGAACAGTAGAATTTATCGAGTGTGCAAAAAGACCGAAGATCCTAAGTCTTAAGTCTACTGGTTAAATCTCTGAGAAAAATCTCTCGAGACTTGGCCTGGTCGTTTTTGAAATCTACTTGTGGAGTCTGTTAATCACCAACATTCATGAAATGTCTCATTATCTTTTTGTAACAATATGATGCAGGCTTTATTATGAAAAAAGTGAAACCAACCAACCATTCAATCGGAATCCCGTAAATTCTGCGACATGATTCGTACCTGCACGAGGTATGTATTTCATCTTTATATTTATAGCGTCAAATTGAGATTTGATTTGCCCATTTAGAACATATTCTTATACTTCGATAATATTTTTGTGAGATGGGCAGTATGTCTACAACTTCTTCAAACGTTTTAATCCGAGTCAATTAACCTACTCAAGGAATGAACATAAACGAGTATTCTCCTTCAGTGGAGATCCCAATTGTAAGCGTCCGCGAGGTTAGTGTTTTTAATACTGCTATAGAATTTGAAAGTGGCCAGAGACAAGGAAAAAGTCAAAAACTAACTAGTGACTAAAAACATTTTCTCTACTGAAATCATACATGGACAAAATAGCATTCAATAAATTTTATTATTTTAAAATTTTTTATTATTTTAAAGCAATGTATACAATTCATCACCAAAACTCACCATTTCCAGTAAGTAAAAACATGTTCAAATCCCGTAGTAAAAATGCTAGAACAACGTTGAACAGGTTTTTGGCCCACTGGGCAAACGATTCATATTCCATCAAGATAAATATTATTTGAAATGTGAGTACTTACAGTTTCGTACGAATACGCATTGCGTAGCAGCCATCTTGTTTATCCAAATATGTTTTATTTTTAAGGTTGATTTCTATTAGGCGGAAAATTCCGCACGTAAGGCAAATGACATTTTATTCGTGTGATGTCAATTTCTATCAATAAATTGTCTTCATTTGGCTTACGCGTGGAATCTGTGGGCCTTATAGAAATTAACCTTTAATGTATGAAGTCAGCTTGGCCTATATGATATCATAACATGTCGGTCTGCATATTATAGAATTAAAAAAATAGATAAAGAATTTTATTGTCTTCACATTTCTTGACATTTTTAGATTCTCAAAGTTTTAAAAAGTGATCTGCACGCGCAGGTCACTTATCAAGTTTAATAACCTACATCCATTCCCCTAGCTTTATGCTAATGAAACTTTGCAGCATTATAGCGCTAAAAAGTGCACAACAGCAAAACAAACAGCCTGCAAAAAAGAAGAGAAACCACTGACCAAAATTTAAAACATAAAAAGCAAAGAGATGAGTGAGATAGTCATTTTAAGCTTTAAAATGTGAGGGCAGATTAATCCAAACCCTGATTTCTTTTTACCGGCTAATACTCATGAAAATTTTCTAAAGGTGGATTTCACTTGTTTAGATAGGGAACGGGATCGGTTGTTTAATTAAAGTTGAATTTATTTCAACTCTGTGGGAAAACGGAACTGGAAAAGACTTGAGCCAATCAGATTTAGTTATTTACTGGTTTCTTTTCCCATTCCTGTTGATACACAGGACAAGTGGAAATCCATCTTCGTAAACTCATTATTTATGTTATTTTCTCTTGTACTTTAATAAAGTCAATTTACAAGCAATCACATAAATATTTGAGACAAGGCAAAATCAAGCAATAATTTAGAATTTCCAATCGGATAAAAAGCCTTAAAAAGACACAAAAAATCGAATATGTTCCAAGAGCCAGGGTACTAGGCTGCTATGAACCGCAGAATTTGTCGAGTTTGCAAAAAAAAACCCAAGATCCTAAGCTCTAACTTTTAAGTCTACTCGGATAAACCCTTGAGATAAACCTCAAAGGACGTCTAGTGGTCATTTTCCGTATTTACGTTTTACTTGTGGCTTGTATTGCTTGTCGAAATTCGTAAAATGTCTCATAATTTATGCGATCAGTTGTAGCAATATTTGTTTATTTCTTTTTTATAGGACGTAAAGATTTCCCATTTACAATTAACGAGATGCCAAATCATTCTTAAATTCAATTTGTTTCTCGTTTGATGTGTATTTAATGCATACGATTTTCGATTTTTCTCTTTTTAAGGTGACTTGCCTGATCGATCGCTAAACTCTCGTTTAAGAGTTGAAAATGTTTTTTCCATGTACGATTTCATTAGAGAAAATGTTTTTTATCACTAGTTAATTCTTGACTTTTTCATTGTCTCTGGCCACTTTCAAATTCTCTAGCACTATTAAAAACACTGACCCCGCGGACGCTTACAATTGAGATCTCCACTGAAGGAGAATACTCGTTTATGTTCATTCCTTGAGTTGGTTTATTGACTCGGATTAAAACGTTTGAAGAAGTTGCAGACATACTGCCCGTCTCACAGAAATGTTATCGAAGTATAAGAATATATTCTTAATGACAAGCTCGTCCCCAGCCCCTTTTGACTTTTTTTATTTTTCTCGGACAGAAAAATAAAAAAAAGTCAAAAGGGGCTGGGGACGAGCTTGGTGCAATACATACCTCATGTAGGTATGAATCATGTCGTAACATTTACGTGAATTCCGATTGACCAAAGTTTGCTGGTTTCACTTTTTTCATAATAAAGCCCGCATGATATTGTTACAAAAAGATAACAATATATCTTAAAATATTGCCTCCTCCTTATAATGCCCACATCGTACGTACACATGAATCTATGACGTAATTTACATCATACAAAAATTATTTTATAACTCTAAATATAGTACTTGTTGAACACCTCCCTCAAAGACTCGCCTCTTATAGTAGTTTTTTATATATATATATTTATAACACAATAGATATACAAGATAACGATACAATACACAAAACTACAATAGACAATATAACTCTTCATCCTTACGTAGATAAACCTACTGATAAGATATTGCACATGAACAAAAAACAGAAGGTAAAATTGATAAATATAAATAACTATAACGAAACATAGCACGTGTGAGTTGCGTAACTTAAATAAAGGTTGCATAACTTAAATAAAGCGTTCTCCTCAATACTATAACTATCGTTTCCATACAATAGTAGTTCGACTAATTTATCATCTGACAAACCTGAAACAGGTCCTTTTATATTAATAATGTTATCAAGAAGCATTTTCCGGATACACACATAGGAGGGACAACGCAAGAGATAGTGCGTATTAGATTCCACCTCTAACCTACAACTACAAAGCGGATTTAGATTATCGCGAATATTATGCCGAAACTCGTGCTCCCTGAGATGACTTAGGTGCACTCGTAAACGAGTGAGTAATTTTAAGTCAATTGGATCAACAATGTCATACACAGGGCGTTTACTTGTTCGGATAAAAGAAAGAAGAGATTTTTTGAACACAGAATTTGATATCGAGTACTGTTTATCTTTCATCACACTCGTTTATAATACGAAAAGTAATTTAAATTTAGATGTATTCTGTCTGATCAAATAGACGAGTGTGATGAAAGATGATTTGATCAGATTACATCTAGATTTATATTACTTTTCGTATTATATGTAAGTTTTAATCTGATGATTAAATTTACTACGAAAAGCAGACTTTTATTTCGTTATGTTATTTTTTGTTGTGTTGGTTAATAAAAACATGCATTGATTAAACGCTCCCTTCTTTTAAACTCCCTCTCGACTAAACGCCCCCCTAAACACTAAAATATTGAATAAACGCCTCTCTCTTTTAAACTCCCTCCTCGAATAAACGCCCCCAGCAATGCTCACATAGCAGCCTTATGGTAAGTGTACTACAAATAAGAAACCAAGTTTAATATTTTTTTTTTTTTTTTAATTCTGATAAACAGGAAATTTTCTATACACTCCTTTTGGTCTGAAAATAAGTCTTATCATCAGAAACAGCTACGTTGACATTGTTAACTGTTGAATATTTATTGTTGAAACCATCATACTTTTTCTTTGTATTATGTTCTTTTTACTACTGTAATAACAATTCGCAATTCTTATATTTCTTAATAAACGCCCTCTTCTTGTAAATGCCCCCTCGATTAAACGCCCCCTATGCAAATAAAAATATTTAATAAAAGCCCCCGGCGTTTAATCAAAGCATTACGGTATGGCTTTTAAGTGGACGAAATCATAATAAGAATTAAGTAACTTAATATTAATTCCTTGTTTTTCTATTAAAATTTATATGGCATTTTAAGTTGATTAATTCTTTTTTAAAAAATACGGCATCTCGACTTTAATGCTTCGTAACTGTGTTTACGACCAGACCAAACAGCCACCGGACGGTTTTTCCCCATGGCTTGTTTCATTTTAAAAAAATACGTATCTCGATGAAAAATAAAAATAAAATACATCACCGAGTTATAAGAATGTGTCATAACTCGATGAAAATATAATTTTTCATAAAAGTTTGATGAGTTACGTAACCCGTTCAAAAATAAAATATATTCTTAAGTTAAGATATTTTAAAAATTCTCAATTTGTTAAAAATGACACGAACCATGTTGGTCGTGTGTGCTGTTATTTCTAGAAAATATTTTGTAGAAAATATTATTTAGTCATATGGGTGATTCCGTGGCAAACAAAACTGCTGGTGCATGGGTCGCAGAAACACAATCACCTATGCTAAAGAACGATAAATCATCATTATCTCACATGCAGAAACACAATAACCTATGCTAAAGAACAATAAATCATCATTATCTCACATGTAGAAACACAACCGCTGTCTCCATTTCTTTTTATAATGTATTCCTCTGCTTCATCTGGTCGATAGTGAGATTTCGTTTTTTAAACATTGATGGTAAATTCGTTTTTGTGTATCCTATTGTATTGATGTTGGTTGTTAGAACAGATATATCATCTGCATATTCTTGGTTTATGTTGACTGAGTTGTTTTGT
>JAULBZ010007286.1:0-11652 GCA_032360805.1 Neoturris breviconis | reverse complement strand
AACGTTAGAACAACGTTCTTTGAACGTTGTTCTAACGTTATTTTTCTGACTTTGAACAGGTTTTTGCCGGCTGGGAACTCGGACCATACATTGTTAAATGTGATACAGTCAGTTTGCAGAGATATACCGAATCGGATTCATTTATCTTTTTTAGTTTAATTTTATACATAACTGTGTTAAAAATGTGTTGTTAACGTTTTCCAGCCTCCTTTGAATAGGCTTTTGCGCGCAAGGTACTTGGTACTCACTTCCCAGCCGGCAAAAACCTGTATAAAGTCAGCAAAATAACGATAGAACAACGTTCATTTTTTAAATTTTGGACCAAAAATAGCTTTTTTGGGCTAATTTTTGGCCAAAAGGAGAAGAGATTCGTTTGTGATAAACATTGACCAGCGCAAGTGCTTCGTTTTTAATGAAAATTGGTATGTTACCAGATTTGATGCTGTTGATATCAAATCTATTATTCATTTTTCTAATTTCTATTTAAAAATAACTTTAAAAAGTGCTTCGTTTGTGATGAAAATAGCATGTGATCAAATTTGACGGTGTTGATTTCAAATCGGATATTAATATGCTAACTAACAATGGCTTTTGGGTCCAATTTAGGTCGAAAATTTAAAAGCGCTTTGTTTTTATTTGGTACGTGACCAGATTTGATGCCTCAGCCTTCAAATCTGATATTTATTTTTTACTTTTTTTTTCAAATTGTGGGAAGTAGGTAGCAGCATCAAATGGAAACGGAGAGAATTGCTAAAATTGCAGGACGATATTTAAAATGACCATTTATGCCGTACATTAACCAAGGTAAATTTTCGTTTTTATTATTACGCTATACACCTTTATATAAATAAACTTGGAACCGGCAAGCAATTAAATTGGCACATACTCGTCTCAAAATCATATAGCGTTAAGGAACGTCTATTGGAATTGCTAACAAGAAGCCGAGTTGGCTTGCAAATTTCACCTTAACAATTTCTCAGCAAGTCGGGTTACAGAATATTTTATGCTATATCAAGCTTGTTGTCGTTTTTGTGAGGTTATACCGGAGAAACTTTCGCCAGAAAAACTTTTGCGAAAGCAAAAATTTGCGAAATGTTTACGTTTTACAGTGGATAAACTTTCGCAAATGAGCTTGATATCATGAATTTAAATCTCAGTAGCGTGGGCGTCGTAAAAAAAATTGCGCGGTCGGCGGAATTGTTAAAAATAGGAGAAAAAAAATACTTACTCATCTTGGTAATGGAAAACAAAAATAATATTTTTGAAATAAAATAACACCACCTATACAGAGCTTAAAGATATTATTTTGTAAAAATAAAGAGAAGGTGCTGTAGAAAATCTTACTAAATCTGTCAATCACGAAATTATATTCCGCAAATTACACTCCTACTGACAAGATTATTTCTGCAAAATTAGCTATATATATTTGAGGTCTTTAATTGCGAAAATTCATTCCCAATATGTAGAGCAAGGTAACTAGACTTGTACTATAGTAGTAGTATCCTGTTTTTCAAGATGGCAGCCAAAATCGGCCTAATTAATAACAGTGTGTAAACAAACGCAGCTTTACATGTGAGGTGTGATTTTTCAAGCTACAAGTTTTAATTTTAAAAAAGAAGATTTACCAGTTGAACTATCTATAGTTATATTGGTACCGGTATATTGTTTTTATTTTTGATGACGTCATACCAGTGACGTCATCAAGTAATTTTCTGTTTTGAACTAGATGTCGAAATAACGTTAAAACGACGTCGTGTTTCAACGTTGATCCTACTTCGTGTGTCTGCATAGTAATGAATACGTTCACGATTATTATCTTCATATATGGACTGCGTATTGCCACATATTTATGCTTTAACCTATTAGTACTGGGCTTTTTAGGGCTCTGTAACACTGATGAGGGAGGGGGATTACAACCTGTCTATAAGTATTAAACCACTTGTAGTATTTGGATAAAACTTTCCACGATTATAGTCGATAATAAAAGGAACAAAATGGTATCAAATTTTAGTTGATGGCGTCAGCATTTTTCTGATGACCTCGTCACAAATCATACAACATGGATAATCTTTCTTAAAAAACGTCTTGATGTTCCACACAGTTTCTTGGGTTTGCAAAAACATTTATTTCATGATTTATTTTAAGTTTTATGTCACAAGGACTATCCAAACAGAAGTTATTTTAGGTTGTGACCCAGAATATTGGTCAGAAGATGATACGAAGCTCAGGATTTAGCATATATCCGTTAGATATTTTTTTACTAAATGTTGGAAAGTTTTAGTTCGATAGCGGCAGTAGTTAAAAAGAAATACAGCACAATATGATGGTAGTAGTAAGAGGGAGGGTGCAATCCCCAGTACTAATAGGGCTAAAGTGGAACGACTACATCGCCCCAGTTTTCATCGCAACTAACCGATATAAGTATGCTCAATCAACGCAAAGTTCAATATAAGGAGTGCCAATAGGTGAAAAAGTTATGTTTTAGTGAGTTCTAGAGAATCACGAATCATATGATGAATCAGAGGAAATCATTCATACCAACTGCCAAACTACAACTTTCCAAGGCAGTTGACATTGCTCCTGACCTCTCTTCTGCTCTTTCTAAGCTATTTAACAATGGCATCGAAGTTTGTGTTTTGTTTTTTAAGAACTCCGACCTAACCCTCATGGCCCTCTTCTATTAACTTTTGCATAACTTTTTAAATATAATTTACATCGTTCTCAGAAGCTTGTGACTTTTCATAACTTTTAACCATGAAAAAATATTTTCAATAATGTTTTAAAAATAACATCTTCGGCATTACGATGATTTCCAAAAAATAGTTGACCAAAATAAATAGGCAATTATTTTTTTCAAAATCGCGGAATTCGAAAAATCGCAGTTTGAAAAATCCAGGGTTATTTATGAAAGTTTCTTAAGGGATATCCAAGGGACCAACAAAAGAGTTGGGGATTTGGGGATTCGAATAATCGCATGTTCGGAAAATCGAAGTTCAACTGTATTGATTACAATAATTTTCTTATTTATGCGAATTTATAATTTATGCGAATTATAGTTTCCTGTGAAATTTTATAACATAAAAACCACAGAGTAAGGCATTTTGCCCTTCCCCCAAGCTCGTCCCCAGCACCTTTTGACTTTTTTTTTTTTATTTTTCTCGGACCAAGAAAAAAGGGGCTGGGGACGAGCTTGCCCTTCCCCCAGCCGACAGGGATAGAAAAAAGTTATGCAAACATTTAAATTACGTATCATCTTGCAAATTTAAAAACTTACAACCGTGTATTCCAACAAGCACGTGACGTTTTTTCAACTTAAAAAAGACGTTTAATTAATATGACGTTTTTTTTTTAACGTAAGTACGTCAAAACAACGTTTCTTTGACGCTGAAAAAACAATGTGCTGGTTGGATGTTATAAATGCAGCCTAATGGACAAAAACTGGATCAAGCGTCTTTATTGCTGATCTTGAACAAGTTCTTACTCACTAGGAGTGATCCATCTAAATATATTCAGCCACGTTGTCGTCGTCGTCTGGAGCGTCGTCGTCTACTGGAGCGTCGTCGTCGTATACGTCGTCTACGTCGCCCCCATGCTGCATGCGCATCTTTTTCTAGAGTACATTAAATGATATGCGGTGACTAGCACTAAATTGTACAGAAGCTAGCAATATACTGCCCGCTCCTTGATATAGCATATGTCTGCATGCCCACCAATTGTGCTCCGACTCGGTGAAGGCGCACCATTATACTGATTATGGGGTTCACACTTTTTATATGAGAACATGCCTTATAAGAGCACAATTAAGAACATCTTTAGGCAGGAATAGGGCTAAAGGGAAAATCTTGGGAAGTAAAATATTTGGTTGGTGTAAAAATAAGAATATATATAAAGACTTGCAAACACAACATAAGATATAGCTGGTTTATTCTTAGCCCGAGTTCCAGTCTCTAACCACGACAAGTAGTACTACTTGTCGTAGTTAGGGACTGGAACTCAGGCTAGTCTATACAAGTAATAGTTAGTGAGAACACTATTGTTATAATTTTAAGACTATGTTCACACTTGTCCGATAGAAACTATTTCGGAACGATCTCATTCCATTTCAAGTGTAAACACCTAATCGAAAACTATGCCGGAATGATTCCATTTCACCACAACAAGCGAAACAAAATCATTTCGCTGAGTATATCGGATAGTTGAAGAACAGTGTGAACGCAAGACCTATCCGGTGTGTTATTCATTCCAAAAGGATTTCTATCCGATAAGTGTGAACATAGTCTTAATAACAATCCTATTTCCGCCTTGACTATCAATATATATTTGTTTGAATAATTTTTTTGCTTCGCAAACTTACCTTGAATTAAGTCAGGTACATCATTTTCATCAGTTGAAATTTCGCCTAGAAGTTAAGGTTTCATTATTCGCAAATTTAGATTTTAACTAGGCGATAATTATGCGTAAAAGACAAAGCTAGACATTCCACTGGTATAAAGACATTCCATTGGTATAAATACACGTCACACATCACATGACCTCAATTCATACCAATGGAATGTTTTCTTTTGAATATTCTGCGTAGTGGAAATGAGTCTGAACGAAAGAAGATATTTTATGCCATAACAAATAATTCAAATAATTTCCAAGTGTGGGACACTCTAATAAGTATTTCTAAGTACTAAAGTCACATAGGTCATATTTGGGGAAGAGTACTGAGTCAAAATTGATTGTTTTTGTCCTTACAAAGAAACCAATCCAATGCAAGGTAGCATAACTCCCTTGTGCAATTTCTATGAGAACGTTTAGACCGTCAGAAGCGCTAAATAATATGATAAAGGTTGTCCAATTACAGTAGTTGTTCAATATAATACACTGCTAATACATGCAATAATAAATTTTAAGGGTTGTGGAATTCTTGGTTAACCTCTTAATGATTTGTTATGAGTTTAGAACATTAAACTTATTCCCGGTCTTATTTGTTAGTTGCTTAAAGTAAAACATAACTTGTTGCAATAACTTGATTTGTGTCCAGTCATTGCACAAACAGGAAGTTTTTGCATTGCAATAAACTTCTACTTTGAGGAATCCACGCCCAGTTTTCATTATTTGTGAATAGGTCTATTTGCAAGATCGTTGGTTTAATGCTATTCTTTGCAGATGGGAATTGTGTTGTAACCAGGTAGATGCCGCAAATCTGAGATGAACTCCTGGGATGGTTCAACTTGTCATATTAAACTTGAAAAGAACTTCTCTACAACAAATGTCGATTTAATAATGTTGATATGATGCCACGTGCAACTGGGTTATCATTTTGTAATTTTCTCATTTCTTATAGAATGTCAATAAATTCCCTGTTGAGAAAGATTAGTATACAAATAATAGACCATTATACATCGTTGTTTAGAATCCACGATATTGAACATATTGAGCGACAAAAGTAAGTTATATTTGATATACCTATCTCATGTCCATTTTCATCGTCATTTTCATTTTCATTTTCATCTCTTTTGAAACCTGACAAAAATAAGAAATATATAATTAAAGTTGATGCTCAAAGTGAGTCAAAGAATATGGTCATAAAGAAGAATTCAGTACACATAATTCATTACAGAAAATCCAGATTACATGCTCAAAATGTCTTCCTTATTTGTCATTATAGATTCTATTTCTGAGACGGTTAAACGTTTAAGTAATTATCAATCGGCATAAATCAAGGCATAAGCCACATGATGTCATATCAACGTCAAACATAAGTGGGCAAAATCTGTGCATATTCTGCGGTAAAAACGTTATTCTAGCGTCTTTACTGTGGACCTCTGAAAAAGTATTTGCTCTCTTGGACTGAGGTATTATAGCTTTATGTTTTGCCAACTTCCCTTAGAAAGAAGGTTGGCGACGATCTAACGTGACGTGATAAATAATTAAATTTATGTAATAGATAACTTAATTTTTGTTTACAATGATTTCTCTTTGATTACAAGCATAATGGAAAATTAAATCATTAAAAATGGGGGATTAGACTCTTTTTGTGATATTCTCAATTAAATAAAACAAAAATATGTGAATAATTATAAAAAACATCCCACTGTTATGTGAAGATTCTGACCTCCTGCTGTTTCAGATTTTGTTATATTGATTTCCGATAGAATCAATACTTAAGGGAGGTAAATTAACAAAAATCATGGAAAAAAACAATAATTATTATAGGTTATTGTAATTAACAATTAACAAAGGGCTTATTTACACTTGTATCCCAGTGAGTAAACACTTGTTCAAAGTCAGCAGTAAAGACGCTAGAACAACGTCGAACGACAAGTTTTTACCAGATTTTGCAAACTGGGAACGGCTTCAACGTTTTAAAAAAAATAATGTTTAGTGAAATATATACTGCAAAAAATTCAAAGATATTAACTCCAAACTCTAAATCAAAACATTCGTGTGCATTGAAAAATAATCCGGAGTCTTCATATTTTTCAAGGAATCATATTTGTTATTATTCAATTTTATTCGTTCTGCCCATGCGCGAAAGTATATTCTGCCTCTTAAATTGATATTACACATCGTGCGGAAGAAATAAAGCTATAGATGTTTACTTACCAACACAAGCGACGATAAACACAGCGAGCAACAAAAAATAATACAGCAGACTTCATCTTTATTGTTGGTGATATTCAACCTGAAATAATATCATCAAGAATTAAACACCTGCTTCATCATGAAATCCTGGTTGGTACGGTGCATCGTCAACATCGAAATCCTTTCAATTTTTATCTATTTTCTATTTTTTCAAATATTAGATTGAAAATCAAAACCCAATGGGTAAATGCCTTCGGAGCCAAGTAAAAACAACATCTAAATGACATCCGTGGGCCGACAAAAATGACATCCCCTCAAATTTAGCATTGATCAGACGTTACTTTGATGCTGCGGGTACACTGTAAATAAATTCAATCACAATTAGCTACGTTACTTCAAACTCTGCTATATAGGCAAATAATCTAATTTAACCAAAATAAAATTACTGGATATTTTGCAAAAATGTTGCAAATTCGTTTCCACCAAAGTTGTGTTTACTTCTTTAAAAAGGAAGAAAAATATTTTCGGCTAAAGACAAAATTCCTGACGCATTGAAATCAAATGTTGTTTACAATTATAAATGTGCTGGCTGTACAGCCACGTATATTGGCGAAACTTCCAGACACCTTACAACACGTATGAATGAACATGTCAGAAAGGATTGCATCGAATATATGGAAATACCTGCATAGTAAGACAGTTACAATGGCAATAGTTTTATTATTTGACTTTTTTTAAGAAATAAGAAAGAAACTTGAGTTAAAATAGGAAACTCTATTTCGCGCTCAAACCCTAAGTTTCTCATTAATCCGTACATATGAATGTATATGTACATGGTTGGTATCTCGGCTCGATGCCACATTCTGCGCAGGTGCAAACTACAAAAACTGTTGGTATTCTCTGTCTGAAAATAGAAGAAATTTATGCAGCGCATGTGCGGAAATAGAGTTAAATTATTTGGTATGTCTCATTTCAATTATAAATGTAGGTATCTTTTCTCGGTACAATTTTGCCGAGCATGCGCAAACTATGAAATAGTTATGATATGTTATTGACGTTGTTCTTGCGGCTTTCAACAGGTTTTTGTCCACTAGAATGTATCTTCAATGGACAAAAACACGTTGAATGTTCAAAGTAAAGACACTGCAGCAACGTTCAAATGTTTTGCTCCCTGTATCCCTTAAATATTTTGCTTACCTTTTTTTTACTCTCTCTCTGTCTACCTATTATATGTCGTCTCCTCTTCAACTCACTCTCTGCGACTGGTAAGTTTCAACTAAATATAATTTTTAATACCTATATATACGCAATTATTTAACTAAATATAGTGGGTTAAGGAGACTAACACTGAAATGGAGGATTTTGATGCAGTTTACTTTAAGATAGTGTGCCCACGGTTTAAATCTTTAATTACCAATGTTAAATAAATGCCTTGTGTTGAAAATATTCTCATTCTTATTAATATTAGGATTATTAAAATCAACATCTTGAAGCGGAACATTTTTCTAGCAATTATTATGACTCATTCCAATCGGTTAATTCTTTTTTAGTTTTTGAACCTTGAACATTTTTCTGGAAATTACTATTGCTCATTTAATCTCGCTGAAGTCGGATCGTTTATATGACAAGCGAGTTATTTCTCCTAACCGATATTTCGCTTTATTCATCCGAGATATTGGCTGGGCGACATGCAGTATACATATTTCAGGACATGTCAATGGTCGAGGAAAATAAATGAAAGTTATATATACTTTTAAAATTACCCATGTTGCAAAGTGCTTGGTAAAAAGGGCTGGGTTGAAAAAAATAATATGCAAGATTATGTACATGACGTACATTCAATGAAGTTTAAAAGAGCAGATTGTTTTTACTTATACCCCCTGAATTAATGCGTTAATGTTTATTTCGCTGAGGCGGGAAGAAAAAAATATTGCGCCAAGTTAAAACATTATTTTTGCTGTTAAGTATCCATAGACCTCCTTTGTAAACAAAATAAATAATTTCTGATATACAAAGTTTTACTATAGTCGGTTTTCAGTATGGACCAGTGAGGTCCATTAAGAAACGAATCCCTGTCGAGATATATAATGAACGTACCATATTCATCACTCGAATAAAGTTCCGTATGACAACCTGAATCAATTGTCAGTTTCGAGAACGCATCATCTGTTTGAGTTTGAACATCAGCGACTGTTGATATGTCTGTGTGACTAAACTCTTGACTGTCGCATCTTTATGTTGGGTGGAACGTTCCTTAGTTAACAATAGTTTGTACCATAATCAAAAATACAAATAGTACTTCAACCGGGAAATTTAATCTCGTTCCCAGGGAAGGCTTATTCTCTCTTGACGTCGCTTTAGGTGAGAGATGATGTCCTGGGATCGAGGTAGCCTGGAAATCTTGATCTGTGTTTTCGGAAATTACTACATCGTTGAATAGCAGTGATCTGTTTCAAACGAAATGAAAGTTATATCGGGTCCAATTAAACGGAAGTATGCGTTTTGCTCTCTATATAATGAGGACTTAAGATAAGATAGGACTAGCTTCATTGCAATTAATTTCCATTGGAATTAATTAATCTTTTAATTAGTCCATAATTCAATTATTTAATTACTTTTATTCTTTTTGTCACGCGATTTTTATCCATCACAAAATCTTCAAGCACTCACATAAATCCGAGTAAAATCGGATATGTTCCAAGGGCCAAAGTAGGGACAGGAGAATTTGTCGAGTTTGCAAAAAGATCTAGGATCCTAAGCCCAAAGTCTTGAATCTACTCGATAAGTCTACTCGATGAGTCAACACGATTAATCTCTAGAGACTTGTCCTGGTCTTTTTCCGCATTTTAAATCTACTTGTGGTGTGTATTAGTAACCAAAATTCATTCATTGACTAAATATTTATGTGTTTGCTTGTATCTATAAATGACTTACAACCATATGTATCAACAATAATACATCGAGTATATTGGTCGGATCTCAATACACCCTGCTGGAACACGATGCCGCAACAATGTCAGAAGAAGACATTCCATTGGTAGAAATTGACATCACATGCCGTGTGAGGTCAATTTCTACACCAATGGAATGTTTCCTTTTGGCTAACGCACGCAATGTCCCAAAACTTGTTCAAAGTTCGCAGTTCAGAATCTAGCGTTTTTAATTATGCATTAGAACAAATTCTAATGCAAACTTGATATGTTTCATCAAATGATGTATCACGATACTCAAGCATATCCACCAAACTCCAAGTGCAAATGTCCTCTTGTAAACCTCATGAACCCAGAAATGACTGTATTTAGTTTCATGGCAATGGTGGTAGGAACTACAAAATTAGAGGAAAAGTGCGCATGTTAAAACGACTGTATGTGCAGCTATAACAAATTTTGTTCGATGTTGGGGCATCCACTTTCAAGAATGGACCCAGTTGTACCCAGTGGACAAATATTGTTCAAACTCCGCAAGATACCCGCTAGAACAAAAATTTATAGTTTTTTACAGCTGACTTTGATCCAGTTTTTGCTCACTGAAATAAATTGGGATGAGCATTATTCTTGCAAAAATCCTAAATGGGAGCTTTAGTTCATCAACCAGGGGGTTCCAATGACTAGAATAGGGGTGTGGAATACCCGCTGTTTGTGTTAATTGCTTACTGTACTTCCATGACTACACCCGCTTCGCACTATTTATAAGTCAAAAAGGCAAAATGTCATTGGGACGTTTATTTTACTAGGGATGTTTATTTGAATAAATACGGCATACTGCGTGAATTTTATATGCGACCATTACAAGGGTTAAAAGTGACGTCATCTGTCAGTTGACGCCGCTTTCAACCAATGTAATGGTTTCATTTAGAATTCGTGCAAAAGCGCTTTATGTCTTAAGCTCAAGTGAAGCTATTCTGGAACAAAACAAAAACCCCAATAAATTACATGATTGTTGAAGCTGTACTTCCTAAGAAAAAAATACTAAAGGAAAATGAGACGAATCCCAATAATATTACCAGTGGAGAAAAATCTGTTCAAAGTCCGCAGTAAAAACGTTACGACACTGCAGACAGGTGACAGGTGACATCACTTTCAACCAATGAAATGGCTTCATTTAGAATTCGTGCGAACGAATTCGCTTAGTGGAGATCCTCATTTATTTTATTTTATGCAGAATTTTTTTCTGTTGCTTATTTCGAACTCTAGATAAGCGTGAAGGGCACTGCACAGGAAAGAAGTTGTAGCATTGCAACAAGTTCTACTTTGACCAGCAAACACCTCGTGTTCATGTATTTGTGAATATAACTATCACAGTATAATAAACTGCCGAATACGGTTTCTTTTATTGCCGTTTCTGGACATGTCTCTCGTGTTGTTGGATGTTGCCATGACATCGGTTAGTTTCTTTATTTGTTGACTTTATGCTAACCTAGTGGGAAAAAAACTTGTTCAAAGTGCGCAGTAAAGACACTAGAAGAAAGACGAACGACGTTGTTCTAGTGTTTGTAATGCGGACTTTGAACAACCTATATTTCAAATCAGTACGTATTATTTAATTATCATGAGAAACTACAACAATATATTCAAAACATTGTCTTGCTGTCCCAGTTTTACTCGAGAGAACACATAGAAGAGAGTGTAGGTATTATTAGCTGATGAAATAAGAAAATCGAGTAAATAATTAATGTAAACGATCATGTGATCCTATTTTTGTTTCTATTATTGGAACGTAATACGAATTGACGGTCTGGTTTCTTCCTGCTCTTTTTGGAGAACAAGTTTTTTTATCCCCTTTATATATATAAAATTATAATTGCTATCTTAAATCGATTAACAAATGCCGTTCTTTCTGTCTGGCAACTATCTTTTTAAATCTCCATATGAGCGTAATTGACCATATCTGGAAGTAAAAACCATGTCGTTTTTCTAACGCTATTATCTTATTTCAAGTTTAATAACATGGCATTATAAATTTATTTAAAGGTACAAAATCACCCTCAGATATTGTTTTCAAATTTTTTCTTCTGGTAGTCTAGATGGAAGTTCATATTGCTACTAACATATTCTGAAGATTTGACTCCATAAGAATGAA
>JAULBZ010007285.1:0-11653 GCA_032360805.1 Neoturris breviconis | reverse complement strand
CCCCCCCCCCCCCCCCCCCCCCCCCCCCCCCCCCCCCCCCCCCGACACACAGAGTACACAGAGACTGATGGGATACTGTATTCGAACATCGCAGCCCTGCGACGTCTAATCAATACCGACGCCTGGACGTCAAAATTACGTTTTTCGACGAAGAATAGACGTCGTGTGTGAGCTCATTTGTACGTCATTTACATCGAGAGTTACTGAACTGAATTGAGGAAAGGGGGGAATTTCTTGCTGACGGTAATCTAACGGAAGAATATGTAATCATACCTTTAATCCCAATTTTGATCTTGATTTCACCTCTGATTCCCACAATCCTTTATGTTCTTGAGACTCTTTTTCTTGGTGAGTTCTATGTAAGGCTTCCGAATGAAGTTTTTCTTCCAAAGCAACGTTACTACCTTTCACATTTGAAAGTAATGTTTCCAAACTTTCTCGAGCCTAGATAAATATATACACATGTAACTTATCAACGAGATCGGAATATAATTAATGATTATCGGGTTAAAACTTGTCAACATGGAACACTTTAAAAAACAAAACAATATGTAATATCAATTTTATTTTTAAGTACAATAGCTACTGTATCTTCACATCACACACAAAACTTATTATGGTCACATTCTATCGCTCGCAACAAACAAACCTCGACGTAATCGGCACTTGCACATCCAAAATTATCTAAACACTTCTGACTCGAAATTTTATCAAAACTCACGGCAGCCATTTTAAATCATACACATGCATTCAAATTTAAACTCATACTTGCTGCACACATGAAGGCCACCCCACCTGCTTTGTTTTCATGTTTGCTGTCAAACGCTAAATGTTGCAAAAGCAATAATTCGGTCCGATATATTTGCCACCACAAGGAGAATATTTAATATAAACGAACTAATACTTATCGTAAAATACGACGTATTTTACTCGCTCAGGCTGACACGAAGCACTTCGCTGGCGGTTGCGGTTGAGTAGGTCGGATGAACATTGTACGGGTGTGAGAGGTACCGGAATTCCCTCACTAGCGTGGCCGCGTCCTGTGCATAGTGAACGATCACTCTCTGCCTACTGTAGGCAGGACTTCGCGTCGCCGGGCTTTCTTACTCTACTTATTACCTTCGTTTTAAATAACTCGTAGCTTCCTTCCTTTTTCCAGATGATTACAGATTTTCTTTTAGCGCCACACGAAAATATAACGATGCAATCGTTCATGTTGGACAAAATCAAAGCTTGCACAAACGATCTCGAGCGAAAGCTTCTTTTCATAAAACGCGCTGTTGTTTTGATTTTGATCAAGAAGGTATACCTCACCATCCTTTGATTCATTATTGATATACAATTAAATGAATTCATTATTGGCAACCTTCACAGTGTGAACACGGCGTCCGATTATCGTCAAAACTACGCCGTTTTGCCGTTTATTGATCCGACCGCGTTCATTGCAGAGATGTGTGGAATTCAATTTCTGTTCCGTTCTGTGACTATGTAGCTTCTTTCGCAAGAGAAAAGTGCCGTGTTGTTTACTTTGCCAGCATTCCCTACCAAATGTTCAGTTTGTGGAACAAGTTATGACGATAGCTCTTTAACGTAAAGTAAACCCGAATCGGGAAATCGGGGAAATGTACAAAAATGATGCATACCTGATTAGCAGAACGCAATTCTTGCAGTAAAATTTCAGCTTTTGCTTTTTCTTCTCTTAGATCGGCCTCCATAGTGACGTTCTGTCTCTTCATCCCATCTATTCCGTCGCGAAGCTTCAACTAAAAAAAAAAGAAGCGAAATAATGTGTTATAATTTGACAAAGCTCTACTGCGATCAGCATAAAAGATCATCCTTGATCAGAGAGAATCGTTAAAAAGCGCACACTTACGTTTGCTTGTCGCATGTTGTCAACGTCTCCTGATTTTTCTACAAGGCGTTGTGTAGTTTCGTCTGTTACCATTTTTGTTTGTTCTAACTCAGATTGAACATCATGAAAATGTTGTTCGACTTCAAATTTATTTTCTTCAAGTGTTTTCATCTAAATAAACGAGACTTAGAAATATAATGTATAAGTTTTTCGAACATCGCGTCGCCGTGATCGTATAGTGGTTAGTACATTGCGTTGTGGCCGCAATAACCCAGGTTCGAATCCTGGTCACGGCACTAAAGGTTTTTCATTTTCTACGACTAAATAAAATAATGGATTCACACACGGAATGCGAAACCACACAGGAAAGCTTTATAATTTATTTGTTTATAATTTTTATCACCTTAAGCTGCATTTTCCACTTGTTCTGTGACTCAACAGGAACGGTAAAGGAAAACAGTAAATAACCAAATCTGGTTGGCCCAACCCTTTTTCTGTTCCGTTTTCTCATAAGACAAAACACGAAAGAAAGAACGAAAGATCAATTAGCTAAGCAACCAAGCGCGTTTATTTAATATTTTTTTCCCCGTTCCCCGCTGTAGCGGACAAGTTCCACTTTACATGATTTCTAAATTATTTCAGCGATAAGCGTGTCCCGTGTGGTCTAGTGGCTAGGATCCGGCGCTCTCACCGCCGTGGCCGGGGTTCGATTCCCCGCACGGGAGCTTTTAGTTATTTTAACTCTTGAAGTAATGTTTGCTTCATCACAAAAATTTTCTAACTTCAATTTGAAACGTTCTTAATTTTTTTTCGAAATCTGAGGTTTTCAAACATGGATAAAGTTAGATGGAAAATCGATATTAAAAAAGTAGTAGTTAATTTGGACAGTACCTCATTCAGCAAGCCATCCATGTCGTGCTTCAGATCTGCATTTTCAGATAATACCGCCTCTCTTTCCTGCAAAGAAAATATTATTTGAAAGAATATCAGAATCGGTGACTCGATAGCGCTAGCAACGATCTAGGATCTCCAAAATGGCCTCAAAACAACTTAGAATAACAAACAAATTTACATATTCTCTGTCCCGACAGCTTGTTCATATTTTAGTTGTCAGCTGTTACAAAAGTACCTAGCTATAGTGCTACATAAATCATGTAGTTTTATGCTTATTTTTACTGCCTGCTCTTGTGCAGCAACTTTTCTTTCGCAAAGATCTCAAACCCGCTTTTATATATATTTTTTTCTATGCAAAAATGTGGGGTGGGGTGGGGCAGTATCGTCAGCCCTCCCTTTACATGGACTCCAGTTGGCTTCTTTCACATTACGGTATTTTGTGTCTAATCCCACCAATACAGTACTGTATGCAACATCCAATTAACGAGTTAATGGCAAAAAGTAAGTAAGTATTCTTAGGAAGGCTTGTTTTTTTTAGCTCATAACGGAAAGCCCGGGAGCTTACGGCGGAATACGGCAGTTACGGTGGAAATGCAGCCACCGGAATTATTTTTGCTGTGTCCACTCTCTCCACCGTGTTTTTCTCCGCTGGGTTTTTAGCAAACGACTTCTCTAGTCTAAATATCCTTTTGATACGTCGAGATACAAACCGTGAAAATGTGAATTTTCAGCCATACCTTTCCATAAAGAGTCTTCTCGGTTTCCGCATTGGACAGTGCATTTTCTTTTTCGTGTAGCTCCTGTAATATAAAATTACGGAACTGTCAAAAAGTCTTTGTTAGGCTTCGATAGCAATTTAACAAATTTAAATGTCTATCAAAGTATTTAACGTAATCACACGTGTTCAACCCTACTCTGCAGTATCAAACAACGCTCTTATAAACTTTTAGGAAATCAACAATGACATAAAACAGTCAGCTCACTAAAAAGAAATACGAGTGTGCAAATAGTTATGAGTTAGGGAGTTGGGGAATGGCGCATTTGCTGAGAGCCGAGAGTCTAGTAATGACAACAATTATATACATATCCGTAGCCTGATCCACGGACGAGTTCTTATTTTAAAGATTTAGTTCACAAGATAGAAGGCGAGTAGCTAAACATATTTGAAGTGAGGCTTCTAAACTGGTTATAAGGTTGTAATTTATAACTGATTTTAAGATACTTGTAATTAAAGTGTATCCGCCATTATCTTTGTAATCAATTTGTGAATATTATTATATCGGTTATGAAATCCCACTTGTGGCATTTCATCTTTTCCAGTCACTATTTTAAGTTTCAATCTTGCCTGCGTTATTTACATGCTATCCGAACAAGGTACCAAGCATTTTCAAGTGATCCCCTCCCCCTTGGACGCCATTTAGCTACTATTATTTATACCTGGAGTTAGCGCTAGTACAATTCCTATCATGATTGTTTAGTGACTATTTGTCACGCGGTCAAATATTCTCCCAAAACCCACCCCCATGTTATGTTTAATGTTATGTTTAACTGACCCTGGTGACCATTAATTTTTTTAATAACCCCGAAACAGACACTGTGAACACCGCTGACCATACAAAAAGATTCCATTCGTTATCATTTACCTTTGTAAGCTTTCGCAGCTCATTAGTCTTATGATTTAGTTTTTCTTCGTTAGCAGCAAGTGCAGTCTGTAGCTTATCAATCAGTAAATTGCCCTGTTCTTTCTTCAGTAATAAATCGGTTTTCTCCTAGATGTCATGTACAAAAGAAAAGTGCAAAAAGTGCTCACTGTAAAGAGGAGAAGAGTGATAGTGCATGTTATCCTGATAATGTCAATGTACATGTGTTTGTAAGAAGGGAGTCACGTGACAATGGGCTTATACGCGGAGACATACAGTATAGGATTCAAGAAAAGATTGATGTCATGTTTTTGGTTGAGATGTCAACTTCACCTAAGCTGCAAATAAAACTCACGAAAAAAAACCTTTCAATATGATCTTCAGTAGCTACTTTTCTTTTGCATACAAACTTAATTTTACATAAAACAGTAAATCAAAACAGAAAAAATTGAAGTATCTGTGATTAAAGAGAGTGCAAAAAAATAATAAAAAAGATCTTGATCGATTGCAAGCTTGTTACCATCTATTATTCAGGGATTAAATTGTACAACAAACCTTATGATGTTCATCTTTGACCGACATCATGTATGAATTTACTGCTTCCTACAAATAAATGAAATCACAATTATCTACCAAAATTGTATCAAAGAAGAAAATAGAAAAACAAATTGTGATTATCCAACAGGATTTTTCTTTTTTCGTGTTAATCATCATTCAATATTATGTTATAGCTGTCTGACTTGATATAATATAATCGGTGACAAGCGTTAGCTGTGGAGGAGTGTTTTTGAGTATAATTTCCAACTTTGAGGCTGAAAACTATACTCAAAAAACACTCTACTACAGGTTATGTCTGGGTGATGTTATATTCAGGCTTGGTTTGTACAGGTGAAACGTTGTCACTAAAAATATGAAAATAAACAGTCGCTTTAAAGTTTCAAACGAGGAAATACTAAACAGAATATCGCAATATTAATTGTATTAATATTGAACACAAACAAACCTGTTTTTCAGTAGATATTCTGTCTCTATTAGAATATTGTTCTTTTGCAGTTGATAATTCATTTTGCAGTTTGTCACATTCTTTTTGTAGTAGAACGACCCTATAATTATAAATTTATTTTGAGATCAAGTTTCTGATGAGTACTTGCTATCTGGATGACTAAATTAATACTGAGCAAAAAATAAGCCGTGACGAAAAGTAAATTACTAGAATATTGCTACGTTCTCACCGCCACAAGTAAGTATGCAATTATGCAAAACTGAGCGAGCATATCATGTTTAAAGTGCGGGAATGAAATTAACAGTAGGCAAATTTAAATACAAGTAATATATTACGTATACGTAAACAATTTCAATATCATTGATCCTACACCCTCCCTCATAGATGGAAACAGCAAGCAGCAGAATTCAAGAGAAATAATTATCTGAGGAAAGTACCTTTCATTTGCTGCATCTAATTTAACTTCTAACTTGTTCGCCAAAAGCTATAAAAGAAAAGTTATTATTTCGAAAACTGTGTAATAAAGATTGTTGAGAGAGAACAATCACTGTGGAGGATGGAGATCATTGAGAATAGCTTCAGGTTTTATAGCTATAATGCTCCAAACTTCTCTCCACAGTGATAATATTTGGGGGTTTTCAGACACTCACCTTCTCATTTCTGTATTGTTCTTCCAAATCCTTTACATAATTTCTAGCTTCGTGGGCATCTTTTTGAACTACAGAGGCCTCATCTTTCCTTTCAGCAAGAGCCAAGCCAGTTGATTGAAGCTATATGAACAAAGAAACGTGTAGAAATATGACGACACGAATATACTTTGATACTTGATATCAGGATCTTGTAAACATGATCAGCTTATGGTATCAAACAATAATAAATACACTCTGGGAAAGAGGAAAGAACCGAACACCTTGCAATTTATTGATTTCTACACTCTATTTTATAGATATTATTGGTGTGCTACTTACTTGTTCGCTTAAAGTGGTAGCTTTTGATTCAATAGACAAAAGTCTTTCTTCTGTCACCTAAAGAAATTTAATTCATATCTACAACGAAGTGTGTCTTTGAGGAAACGAATCAATTACAAGACTTGGTGCTTACTGTAATCAAAATCACCTACATAATTCAATTCATAATGTGAGTGATAGATTAAGATAATTGTTATCATATCGCAGCTAAAGCAAGTTTTACTATCTCACAGAAAGAATCAAACTGGAGCAACAGTTTTACTATCTCACAGAAAGAATCAAACTGGAGCAACAGTTTTACTATCTCACAGAAAGAATCAAACTGGAACAACAGTTGTTATTTCATAAGAATGTCAACGTTCTTTATATTTCTGGAACATTTGATCACAAGCCACAAGTAATATAAAATCAAAGGTACGGTATTGAAAGTAACCCACCAAACCAAGTAAAAAGTTAAACCTAAGCACATAAATATGATTTGCCTACACACATTATACAGTGTTTGAAATGTCTTTATTAAGATGGTAGAGTTTCAGGTCCAACAAACAATTGCAACACAATTTTCAAGGTAAAATTATGTCACTGTGGAGGAGAGTAGTGAGATTTCATATCAAGGATAAACACCTAAATTTTACATGGCATTAGGATTTCATTTCCTTATCAAGTTGATAAAGTTTCAATTCAAATAAACAATTGGAACACCATTATCAAGATAAAAAATTATAAAACAATGCTCAAAAGTCGCTCCTCCATAGTGGATATAAATTACACACACATTGTACATCATAGCATTGTTACACTGTATAGGCTACTCAGACTATCATGTATAGTAGGATATGCTTTGATCATACATACTGTACTAGTGCTGTCTATATGTATATTTCTGCATTATGTCTATATAGTAGTAGGTATATAGAAACCATGCATTTAATACTGATAAAATACATTTAATACTTAAAAGTTATTACTTTAATAATTCTAATTTGAATTGAGAGTAACATACAATTAATTATTTTATTAAAAACTCCTATCTTTGTTGAATTGTGTATTGTCATCATATTTCTAATTTGAATCATGAGTCATTAATATTATAAACAGCTATGGTCTATCATGGTACATGGTCTATCAAGAAAAGTGGGATGCCAAATTGATAGCAATAGGCCATCCAAACTTTGTTTGGTGGACTAAATATGAGGTCTGTGCTCGATATAAGAACAAATAATCCCAATGGGTATGCGACTATTCTATCATAGCTTCAGGTTGCGAATCCATGAAATGAATACCTTTAATTGTTCTTTGGTGACAGCCAATTGCTTATCTAGCTCATTCTTCTCTACACTTGTTTTTTCCTTTAAGTTTGATAGTTCCTGATCTGTTGTAACTTTTAAATCACCAAGACAGTCGATTTCACGATTTGAATTTTCTAGCCTTGATTTTAGTGACATAATCTACGAGAATAAATAATTATTATTTAAAACATCAAATTCATTATGTGTACACCAGAAGAACTGGAATTATGCTGTCCCGAAGAAATACAAGTGGAATGTCATCAAGGTATCTTATTTGAACATTTAAATTTGCATAATCTCAACATCAAGATAATTCGAAACCAAAGAGATGTCACTTTCATGTTGTATCAAAAGAAAACTAAAGTTTCATTTCACTGGAATTATGCTGTCCCAAAGAAATACAAGCAAAATGTCATCATGGTTGAGTTACATAGAGCACACCGAATAAGTTCTGATTTTAGGAGTGAAAAGTTTTGCATACAAGCTCAGAAACGCAGGTTACCCAGTCAGATTTATTGATTCTGTAATAAGAACTTTCGAAATCTCAATTCCAAATTGGTTGTTTGATGAAAGAATTGAAGTGTATTTCCAATTACCTTTTTGTGCCAGAAATGAAAAAGAATCGAGTACGATGATAGAAACTCTGGAAAGTTTCATAAACAACAAAGTAAAATTTGGAAAACACACAAAATAAAGTGGTTATTTCAATTGAAACATCCTGTTAGATATACAGTTATTTACAAAGGTACATGTACATGTGGAGGAATAGATAGGAGAGACAAAACGAAACAAAATAAGATGACAAGAATATAAGCATATAAATGAAAAATCTGAATCAAACACATCTGCTAACCCAGACCACATATTCAATTTGAAAGTTTTATGTAACACTCCACAAACACTATAAAACGTAAGATATTAGAAGCTTTAGCAAAATGCAAATCGACCATTAATAATGATCAATTAGACATACAAAGTTGAATTCTAACTTAAAATTCCCAATGGACGATTTAACTGTTTAGATGCAGATGTGTGACATCCTGCATATATTTACGAAAATAATACTAAGGAAAGTTCTTTGTAACACAAAAGAGCTACGAAAAGTTCCATAAAAACAACAAAACACAAAGAAAGGCTTTTGCTGACATTACACTTTAAACAGTCATGTACACAAGCCTGAATTTAAAATCATTTGTGGAGGAGTGTTTTAAAGATGAAAACGGTACTAAGAAAAAACTCATCCACAGTATATTTCGTATGTATACCTCTTGTTCCAAACGACCTTTCGTACTCGCTTCATTTTCCATGACAGCAGCAGTTCGATCATCATTAGCTTGTTTCAGAGATTTCTCGTTATCAAGTTGCAGCTGTACTTGAAATAATTCTTTTTCAACAGTCGTCTACAATAGAGTTGTAACTTGTCATCGAGAAATATTGGTGTATTCAATATAAATATAACTATTTTTCTTGCATGGGTTCCTTCTTGCCTGTTCACTTAATAACACGGTCTCAACAGTTTATAATTATTCCCTGGCATCAAATTTTAGAATAAAAAAAAGTATATGTTTAGCAATTACAAAATAATATTGCAACTCACAAGTGTTTCAGACTTGTCTTGGAGTTTGTCTCTCAGTCTGTTGATTTGTTCATCAGCTTGTGATCGGTGTTCATCAAGTTGAGATTGAACTCTTGATAATTCACCCTAAATACAAATGAAGCAGGGTTTCAAACAAATATTTCCCTCTTCCATAGTGATTATTTAATCTTATTTTAATACAGTACACAACTATCAAAAAATCCATATCATGATTGGTGAAATATGACATCCGTAATTTTTAGTGCTGACTCCGATATTGCGGCATTCAAGAATAAGTTTGAAAAGTTTTTATTAAGAATAAAAACATATCTTCTCTTGACAAAATAGCAGATTAAAAGAATATCCAATAAAGTGGGAATGGAACACTTTAATTTTAATGTGAAGTTCTTCTTTTCTGCATATGAACAAACTTGCATTTTAATTGGTTCCTCCATACATAGAAACTAATTAAATGGAAGTGCATTCCCTTACCTTTGCTTTTGCTAATTCCATCTTTAATGAGTCAGTGGTATTTTCTGCTTGTTTTCTAGTTTCATCTAATATTTCAAGTTTTGATACAGCTTGTGCATGATTATGTGATGTTCTTTGAGCTTCCTGCAGGATTAATTCATGCTGACGTAATTGCTCTTGATATAATTGTTCCTGCAAACACAAAGATTTCAAACTCAAATTTATGGCATAAAGCATATAATATAACCGTTGGATGTCTCATGTGGAGGAGTATTTTGAGATGTGTAAATAACACTCCTCCACACTTTTAACAGGTAATGTCTGACAGTTATATTAATGCTTGAGAGAAATTACATAGTGTTTACATAGTGTTACATAGTGCACATTCTGGTACTGAATACTTCCAGATGATATAGGATTTGAAATAATCCAAAATAATTCAAAATAACTGCTGTACATCACCTGTGGAGGAGTGTTTTTGAGTACAATAAAGACCAATAGTATTCTCTTTTGTAGTACTATTGCCAAAATCTCACCACCCCCTCCCATGACATCAATTTCAAACCTGTATTGCTTTTGAATTCTTTTCAGCTTCTAGAGTTAACTGCAGTTCGTTAATATCAGATTCAAGTTTCAGTATAAGTTGATCTTTCGTTTTCAACTCAGATTGAAGTTTTCGATTTGCAAGTTCAATAGTTTGTCGGGATTCAGCTTCTCTATAAAATTAAATAATTGCACCCTAGCATTAAATCAAATATGCTGTCAACCAATTGGTAATGAAGGAACTCGATCTTCTGTATTATCCTAGCACAAAGCTTATATTTATTCAAAAGCCTTTTTTATGGACTTATATTCAGAAGAGCAGACAGTACCTCTATGAATATTATACTTGTGTTTATCCAGTATACTGGAAAGAGTCAGTACGACTGCATAAACTTAATTCCTCTCCTTACCTTGTTAATTTTTTCTCTGATCTTCCAAGTTGATCTTTCAATTGGTTACAAACACGTTCAGCCATCGCTTTACTTTCAATTTCTTGCTCTAACTTGTATTTTAAACTACGATATTCCAGATCAGCATCAAGGTGTGACTTATCCTTATCGTTCTGTGATTGACTCAACAGTTCAACAGTTCTAAAATTACAACCGTGTACAAATAAATATTTAACAAAATATTTATGATGATGAAATTAATCATCTCCTGGATAATTTGAGCAAGCTTTTGGAAGCATTTGAGTATATTTTCCAATGCTAACTCTCCATAAAATGTTAGGGAAATGTAAACACATACTTATGCATTTCCTCCAAATCACATTCCATTTCATGCTTGATACGTTCATGTGCAGATGTTTTATCACGGTACATATCAATTTGTCGCCTTGCATCACGCAATTCATCTTCTAACACTTCTACGATACTCTCATCTACAATGAAAATAAGTAGAATATACATTTATTTTTTAAAAGACAATGAGTTATTCAGATTTTCTAAAATTAATAAAGGGTGGAAGGGTGAACATGTTTCTGTAAGATCTGGTCTCTTTTTCCACTAATATGATTTATATATCAAATAAGAAAACAAAAGTAATGAATGTCAAGTACAGTAAAGGTGATACCTTTAAAAATATGTTGGGTTGAAATAAGCACAGGGGAGGGGTGAGTGTTTGAAATATTTTGCAAATATTATTAGGTAAGAGAGGGGGGACACTTATTTGGTACTGAATACCAATTCCTTACCACTGAAGCATATACCTATAGGGTATATTGGAAGGAACCTCCGTGTTTTATTTTCCTATATTTCAACTATATTCACCTTCTTTTTTTTTGGGGGGGGGGCAGGGGTGGTTATTTGAGAGGGGTGCTTACTTTAAGGGAAGAAACTTTCGCGAGAAGAAACTTTCGCGGTATGAAAAACACCGCAAAATTTTTGGAATTAACTTTCGCGGTTAGCTGCTCAGTGTA
>JAULBZ010007283.1:0-11653 GCA_032360805.1 Neoturris breviconis | reverse complement strand
CCTAGTTACCAAAATATTTTTTTTTCAAAATGATCCTAGATAAATTATATAAAAAGTGCTAGAATTTCTAGTCGTATGAGCCATTCATTCAAAAGTTATGTAAAAAAGTATGGGAGAAACAACCCCCCCCCAGTAGGAATAGGGTTAAGAATAAAGATGGTTATGTTTTTAAAACGGCAAGAAAATATATGTCAAAGCGAGGAGTGAATAGATAATAATGTTAATGCTTTTTTTTCTCGATCGGATATTATTTGCGCATTTCACTGTATTTTTAGTAACAAGATTGCAGTATACATACAAGATTTGGGAATGGATTCTATGCAAACAAATAAGTGAATAACTGTAACCTTTAAAGTTAGGCTACAACCTTTGAAAACCAAAAAAACCCAAAACAATTCCGACCGACCCAAATTAATATTCGCCGACCGGGTTACTGCAAACAGAGAATTATTTAAGGACTGCTTAATTGGCATTTGCTCTCTATTGGTGTTTATTTTATGGTGGGCAATTAATACAATTAATTAATTAATTAATTAATAAACAATTACAAACAATAATTAACAATTAATAAACTAGTTTATGACGTCATACCTGCCCGTATTACGTCATAATGTTGCTCAAGTTGCCTGTTCTGCAAAATATACAATCTGGTATGTTAAGTATAGAATGACGTCAAAAATGTTATGTAAAATCATGTAAATTTAACACCAATAGATTATGCAGAAGGTGTGTGTGCGGTACAATTCATAATTTTGACCACCAGATAAAGAATACCTTTACCCTCTGAAAATTTATAACAATTTGGATTTCATTTTTGCTAAATTTTGCGCAACTAAATTTTGGAAAGATTTAAAAAATTTCGGTCTCATAGCATTTGTAGAAAAAATATCTCAGCATTTAAATCTGGCGCGAGCCACCCCTCCCCCCCCCTTGTATCTAATGGGGTTAAAGATCGTTTTATATTTTACTTGTTTATTACTCTAAGAAATATGCTTCTTATTTTCTTCTTTACAGCAACAAGAAAAATTATTGCCATGACAAATACAGACCTCAAAGTAAATCACGAAGAACTTTATGTTGATGGATCATTGAGCAGTATCATCGCTTTAATAAATGTAACACAACTAATAATATTATACAGAAAAGGAAGAGCAAAAAAAGGATACGAGGTATTTATCTGCAGCCTATGCGTTGCTGACCTTCTGTTTTCCTTGTCAAATACTTTGATTGCAATCGTGTATTTATCAGAAATAGCTACATATGAGGTACTGGAATTCAGCTATACAACGTATTTTTTCTTTATAATCACATCTATCATGCACCTAATATGGATTGCTTTAGATAGATTTTGGGCAGTTAATAAACCTTTTCAGCATCTACGTTTGGCAACAAAAAAAATAGCTTATATATTGCTTGCAGCCACATGGGTTATGACGTTAATGATGGCAATTTTAGTATTTGTAGCTGATCTTATTGTAGATGCAAATGCTCGGGCAGACTCCATGACAAACGTTAATAATTTGCCATCTTTAATACCAGGCAATAGTACTAATAATACCATAACAACGGAGAATGCAACAATACCTTCTGTTACAAGCAAAGCAGATACTGAAAGCAAAATAGACTTGGAACAGATTGTTCAATTAACGCTGTCTATTGCTATACTTGTTGGTGACTTTCTATGCATAGTGACTTACAGTTGTCTCGTTTACGTCCTACAATCACGACATAATATAAGTATGGCAAACAGTAGTAATACTGACAATGAGACAAGAGCAACAATCACTTGTTTAGTTTTGGCTGGTACTTTTGTTGTATTAACATTACCCTATCCAGTTATGTTTTTTCTAACCGAAGATATACCAATGTGGGCAACATTAATGCTAGTGTCGAACAGTGGATTAAACAGCATTATATATTTATATCGTAATGCACGTGAAAGAATTATAAAAAGAATTAAAAAGAAACCTAAATAAAAGTAAATGACAATTGCCTTCATACTCAAACCATTGTGCGAGTAGCCTAACACCTGTAGCCTAACACCTGTATTGGAAATACAGAGATATCGAGATAGGATTTATACGGTTTATTTTCACTAGGTGAAATATTTTAACTCAACGATACCACGTTCCTTTAACATCAAAAAACAATATTTCTATTCTGCTTGTGGTAATTGTGAATGTAAAATTTGCATGATTTGTTTTTCTGGGTGTACATTTCTCATGCTTTCTTTTCTTTTTGCAATAATTCATGAGTTCGAATGATATGAGAGCAACGAATTACCTTTTTTAATCACATTTCTTGAAAAGTGTCAAATAAGTGGCTATTCATTTCGTTGTTACAAATTACGTTAGATTTGAATTTTGCTGTATAAAACATACCACGTGACGTAATGTCGTGACGTTCAAATGACGTCATTGGCGTCTAAGCTGCGTCAAGTGCCGGCAGAATAGTCTCCTCCTTTTGTTTGAGTAATTTTCAATGTTAGGTCTTTTGCCTTTCTTTTAACATTTTTTATTCTAATTTTTAGTGTTTAAATTTCGAATGAAGAGCCATATTATTGTTGTACCTCTTTGGAAAATTTGGCTCCTCATTACGGATAATAACAAAAGAAAATCTTTGGTTTTCAATTACATTTCAAAATCTCAAATATTTGACTTGTACAAAGCTACCATCTTTTAAAATTGACCTAAAAAAATGTCAAAATTCCCAACATTACTAACATCAGCTTAGTATGGAATCTCTTACTAGCCAACATAAGAGCTATTAGAGCAAGTCTCTCTAGTGTTGATTGGACTAAGTCAATGACAGGGCTTTATATCAATGATCAGGTAGAATTCCTTACCAGTAGCATCCTGAACGTTTTTTTAAAAACTTTTTACCTAACCGTGTGATAACAGTCAGGGAAAAGGATGCACCATGGATCACTGTTAAGTTAAAACGGGTCCTTATTGAGAAAGCCAGGATTTACAAGAGATATGTAAAATTTGGTAGAAACGACAAGGACTTGAATGATCTCAAAGAAATCAAAAAGAGGACCAGGAGGCAAACTATTTCTCATCTCTTGGAAAGAAACTTAACGATCTCAAAATTGTCTCGAAGAAATATTGGTCTATCTTAAAAACAATTTTATGCATAGGCGCAAAATCCCATCCATTCCGCCAATTCATGATGACGGTATGTTTGTCACAAATGTTGCCGAAAAGAAAGCTTTATTTAATACTTTTTTTGCTAATCAATGTACTTTGATTGATACACCTAGCACACTGCTAGGTCAACTTTGATCCGGAAAAACTATTGGGTTTCATGCGAAATCTTGATCCTAATAAAGTTCATGGTTTATCTGATAGACTTCAAAGAGTTGTTCTTAATGGTCAAACCTCGGAATGGAAGTCTATTTTGGCAGGTGTTCCTCAGAGATCTATTCTGGGACCGATATTCTTTCTAATATTTATTAATGACTTGCCTAAGGGTCTTAAGTCAACAGTTAAAATATTTGTAGATGACGCTTATCTGATTTCTACAGTTCGTGATTCTGCTTTGTGTGCAAACAAGATAAATATTGAATTGGCAAAGAGTCTGGGCCTATCAATGGAAAATGTCATTTAATACAGATCCAAAGAAACAAGCAGTTAAAGTCTATTTCTCAAGAAAACAGATCTCTACGGTCAAACCGCCACTCATCTTCAATAATTCACTTATTAAAGAAGAAGATTGTGCTAAACAATTGGGTCCTTTCCTTGATAAGCGCCTTTCTTTTGGTTATCATTTGAAAGAAAAGATATCCATCTGTAATAAGGGGATTTAACTAATTACTCGCTTACGTAAATACTTGCCACGTAAGACGCTTCTCTGCATTTAAAAATCCCTCGTAAGACCTCATTTGGACTATATTGATATTATTTACGACAACCCTTCTAATGACTCTCTTTTTGTGAAAACTTGAATCCGTTTAGTACAACGCACCTCTTGTCATAACTGGATGTTTTCGTGGTACCTCACGCAATAAAGTGTAACAAGAACTAGGTCTAGAAAGTCTTTCTGATAGAAGGTGGTCTAGACGTATGTTGTTTTTCTACAACATCTTGAATGGTCTTGCGCCTCCGTATTTACAAGAGTTTGTTCCTCCTTTGAATACTGCTAGCTACAGGGAAACCGGAAACGTGATTACCATCCTCTTGCTGCCCGTACTGAAAGTTTTCAAAACTCTTTTTTCCCCTATTGCGTTTCCCAATGGAATAATTCGGACACCCAAATTAGGACTTTACGTACTGTTTCTTCTTTTAAAACTGCTCTATTAAAATTTGTGCGACCCAGTCTAACCCCATTTATGGTGTATACGACGCTATAAGGGTTATCATGTTGAATAGGTTCAGGGTTGGTTTCAGTCACCTACGAGAACACAAATTCCGTCACAACTTTCTCGACACAGATGATCCGTTTTGTAATTGCCCAACTAATGTCATTGAGTCAACGGAACATTATCTTTTGTACTGCCCTTCTTTTTTTTCCTATCGGAGAATCCTCTTTGATAACCTTTACAAGGAAAACATTTTGCTTATCCCGTTTAAGAAATCACACTTTTGTATGGTGATGTCATTTATAAAGATGATGCAAACCACGACATTTTATCAAATGTCATTGCATTTTTAATGACACTAAACGTTTCAGTCCTTATTCTCTTATTCTCGTAAACCAAAATTTTGAGATGGTCTTTAATAGGAAGACAATCCCTAAACTTAAAATTAGGACATTATGACAGTTTATTTTTGTTTTGACCAAATCAAAAATAAATTATCGTTGTCCGTGACATTATTAGTATATATATATATCTCAATAGTCACAGCGTGAAAGACGGATCCGTATAATTTCGTATTCGGACTGTGCATTGCTAAATATGGCAATAAACAGTCCAAATACGGATTTATACGGGTCCGCATTCAGTAGTCTTTCACGCTGTGAGTCATCTAGTGTTAAAATGTAACGAATAAAGTTTGATTTCCATTCGACGGAAATTTCCGCACGAAAGCCAAGAAAAAACATTCCATTGGTAGAAATTGATATTACAGGCTGTGCGAAGTCTTCTTTTGACTTTCTCGTGGAAAGTTCTGTCTGGTGGAAATCAAACGTAAGAGCCGTCTCTCTGACTGCACGTTACAACACATATGGGATCGATCGCATTTAGTTTTATTTTATAGTTGTTTAAATTATTCCTATGTTTATGAAGATCCAAGGTTACGCTAGCCTGAATTCCAGCCCCTAACTACGACTTAGGGACTAGAACTCAGGCTAAGGTTACACCAACATATGATTAACATCATTTCAATATTTGATCTGGAAATATTAGTTTACGCTTCATTGTTACTGTATAAATTGCTGTCAAGTGCGGTCGCAGAATGCTCCAAACACAGAATGAGTCATATGTCTACATAAGTCCGTACACAAATTTCACGCTAAAACCAAAATAAGACATGCCATTGGAAAAAGTTAACATCACACGGCCAGCAAAAACCTGTTCAAAGTCGGCAAAATAACGTTAGAACAACGTTCACAGAACGTTTTTCTAACGTTATTTTGCTGACTTTGAACAGGTTTTTGCCGGCTGGGCACACGGTGTGTCATGTTTACTTCTACCAATGGAATATATTATTTTTGGCTTTCGCGCGAAATCTTTCACATAATGTAAATCCACCTTTTTAGAGCGCTTATAATCGCAAGGTGTCTTCACTGTGGAGGAGAGAATTTTCAGAATATTTTAGCCAAATTGGCTGAATATATTCTGAAATATCTCTCCTTCACAGTGGCACCGTTATACAGCGCTTATGATCGCAAGGTGTTTTCATTTTGCTCAAGTCGTCCTGAATAAGCTAAATTCGTTCTTCCTTGTTGAACCATTGATGAATGTGTTGATCTTTGACCAATCCCGCCTCTTTTACGAATTACTTCGAAATATGTATATATAAGGGCATCCAGTAGGCAATTAACTGTTAATAATGTATATATCACCATAGAAACCATATGATTCCATTTTTTTCCTTGAATAATGTTAGATATGGCGAAAGGTACGTTGCAGATGATAAAAGCGATTGTAATCGTAAAACATAATCGTAATGTTTTCGAAACAGGTGGTTTCGATTTCCTTATTGTTTTATTACGACGTTTTTCAATCCATGCAATATACACATACGTCAATAGGAAACAGAACGTACCAATCAGAATCCCTATGGTAACAAACCAATCTATAATGTGTTCGTCTAACCAAAATTGTGTTGACATGACTAAGATGGAAAATAACCATATTACTACTATGATTACATTTATTATTCTCCTTGTCATACTCACTTTATGCTTAAAAGGATACTTCATAGCAAGAAACCGATCGACAGTGATTGCAACTAAATGGGAGAGTGATGCGACAAACGATGAACCCTGGGTTAATTGCCACCAGATCTTTACAATTTCAGCATCTTGAGAAGTTCGTATGAGTATGATTTTCTGTTGTATCAAACATTGACCTACAGATCCTATGCTAAATATACAATCTGCAAACGCTAAGCTGACGAAGTAAAGTCTTGTTTTATGAAGTTTGGATAACTTTAAGGTAACAAACCGTATGATTACTCCAATGTTTAAAATAGCAGAAATAAATCCAAGTACTGCCTTCGTCCACGATAATCCAAGAGTTATTTGTCGCTCTTTGAACATAATCGGGTGATACGTGAAATGTATATACAAATGATTAAGTTAAACAATGTGCAGTTTTAGCTGTTTAATTTCAATGTCCCACGAAAATGGTAAATGTCATAGTTGCTTTTTACGCAGCACACATTAAAAAAGCATATGTATTCTTGGTAAAAATGAAATTACCTTTTATTTGTAAATCCAATATAAAATTCTGATAAAATTCAACATTTGGATATTCTTTCGATACTTACAGCTGCATTTACAGTGTTTTTGTTAAGACATTCAATTTCGATATTTCTCCTTCTTCGAATTTGTTCTATTCCTCTTCTTCTTGTCTTGTCTTAGTAACAGAAAATAAACCCGATTTCAATTTAATCCTCTTTTATAGAAACAATAAACAAACTGGGAACTAGGCACTTAAATACTTCAGAAGTAAGTGACAAAGCATTATTACTGGGAACAAGTTTGTATTTTATCTTTATATTTGCTTCAGAAATGTCGCTAATCTTCATTTACTCTCGCTTTGATAACCATATTTTTAATTAAAAGCCAATCGATATCGTGCATCTACCAAAATACAGATTTATAAAAACCATCATACATCAATGACGTATACAACACTAAAACCATAACATATGATTGAGATTTTAAGACAAATAGAAAAATCTCATGACATGATGGCAATACATAGTTCGGGTACGGAGTTATACGCGTTCGTACTTAGCAGAATGCGGTGTGTTTGAAGGCGTCACATTAAAATGTATATGCTTGCGACAGATTAAACTTGTGATGACTGATGGTCACCAGCATTTTAGAATATTTCAAAAGTTTTTATCTTCATAATTTTAGGGAATAATGTTTACAAACGTTACCCCCTTAAATTTTAATATTAAAGGAAACTTTCTATAACAAACTTTAGAATATCAGGAGGTCATGATGGTTATAAAAGAGTTTCACGCTTTCTCTAAAGTTTAAGAGCTGAAAATCTCCTACTATCATTTAAATCTGCTGCAACCTTTTAATAAATTATATGCACTTCGTCTGTAATGTTAAATAGGCGACAGAAAACTATTGTTTTGGCAGGTAAATATAGATAAGGAAGTTGCAATTGATTGGGTATATTCGAAAATGGCTAAAGAACTTTTACCACTTTAGAAAAGTTTCCGCGGAACGGAAAGGGAACGCAACATGTGCACGCATAGAAATAAATTATGGACATTCCATTGGTAGAAATTAACATTTCAAAACGGCCTTTAAAGCGTGAAAGGCTACCGAATGCGGTCTCATTTATTTCTGGATAGACCTATTTTCAAATAAAAGAAAGGCTATGCAGGTTACGCACGGGTAATATACGGGTAATATACGGGTAATTTACGGGTAATTTACGGGTAATTTACGGGTAATTTACGGGTAATATACGGGTTATATACGGGTAATATACACAAAGAAGCCTTGTGCTGCATTAAATTACCGATGCTCTAAGGGACGATCTCAAAATTTCGCTCCAAAATGAACTTTTTTAGTAAGGTTAAATCAACTAAAATCAAGAAAATGTAACAAAAATTAGTCTGCACCGAAATGTGTTAAGTCAACGAGCTTGCAATGGAATGGTTTCTTCGGTGCGAAGAAACCAATCCATTACAAGATTGTTAACTAAATACTCTCCTCTGTAGAATTAATAATTGAAAAAAATATGTTCATGTTCACAATAGGATTCTGATGAATGTTGTCTTTTTTACATGCCATATGGTGCTAACGGATAAAAAAGTTAATCCACAATCATCTCACGAGAACATTTATATGAACGAATAATTAAGGAATTCGAATGTGTTTACAAAATACGTCTTCTATCAGATCAGCTAACTTAGCTATAGTTTATGGCAATAACTGGTTACCATGGCAACAAAAAATATTGTCCATTTTGAAAAAGTTATTGTAATTCATCCAAACTAAATACAAGCGACATTTACGATGGTCGCAGATAATCGGAAATGAAGTTTCTTTTCGGCTCCGGGAAGGAGGGAGATTTAGGAGAGAAGCCTGCGCACGCAGGCTGGGTATAAAAGGAGACAAATGAGTTTGTTCTGTCTGGGTTTCACAAGCTACAACAGTGCGGTAAATATTTACCGAAAAATTCGATTTTGCCTAATGAATTTGTTATTTTCTTTTTATGATATAACGACAACGGAACGATTCACTTCGCATTCACAAGAGGAATCATATTGAATTATGGCGCCAAAGAGAAGAAGCAAAGATGATGATTATGATTATGACGACAATGAAGATGATGATGACGAAATTTCAGTCGCTCGATAAATATCCTCAATATCACTAATATCACGGTTTTTCCCCAACTGGAAAGTAGCTAAATAAATAGCACTCCATTTTGGCTTCGGAGACCGGTTGGTTTTTTAACCCAGATATTAGGTATATTGTTGTAATTCGGGTGCCTGAGTATATAGATGTAAATGTATATTAACATATATTGTACCGTACTGCTGTGCTTTCGAAACATATCGCCAATATCTCCGATATTTGTAGTATTGTATGTCCCGATATAAGGAATAGATAAGAAAGAAAAAAAAGAAGCGAAATCAATTATTGGATTTTGCCTCCAAATCGCATTTTTAAAAATACCCAAAAATGTCAAAAAGTGTTATTTTTCTACTATTTTTACTTACTACAATCGCAATAACAAATTCTCAAATAATACCGCGTCGAATATCTGTTTTATCATACAGACAATATGTTTCTATTTTGACAGAAAATAACAAAGAACTCTCATAAACTTTTTTTTCTGAAACGCTTTATCTTCTCTTACAGCTTTTTTATTTTCTTCAGTGCACTACTTTTTGCAAACATCGAGTGGTACTGTTCTTTAAACAAGCCACTGTAGTGAAAAGCAACTATATACACCACCTGTGTAATTTCTTCGCTTCGTGATAAACAAAAGGGAGTAAAGCACAAGAATGATTGTAGAAACAGCAGGAAGAGATGGAAATCCAGCCAAACAACATAACAAAAACTCTAATAATTATATTCGTAAAACTTTATTCTTCGCTCATAAAAAATACTAAAAACAGTGTATATACGTATGCAATACTGTATTCGATAAATTACTTACAATCGAATATATTCTCTTTTAATACATAAATATCTAAGTGAGCTCATTAAGACAGCTTGGGTCTTAATAAATAATTTCCAGTAAAGTATAAAATCTTGTAGACTACAATCGTGGACAAATTATGATAAGAGCACAATTCCAGGCTCCTTCTCCCCCTCCCCCTAATTCAATGCTGGTCTCCATATTTGCTGCGTACATACAGGAAATCAACACTGAAGGTGGGGGAGGAGAAACGATAATTTATGTCCACGATTGTAGCTCAAAGTGAGGGCTATCTTCCGGCGAACATTGTTTGTTATTGATAGGCTATTCGTTAGGTACTAAAATATGACCATATTTCAGAAATATTCCCTAACTACATTTTTATGAACACAATGGTAGTTCCATTTTGACTTGACAAAAATCACCCTGTGCCGGCAGTCATTCAGGCTTGAAAATTCAAGGGGAATATATAACTTTTACTACAGTATCATGAATTATCATGAATTATCTTGGAATCTTTTTATTGATGCGACTGACCACATCACAGTGGGAAAACTTGTTAAATCTCAACAGTAAAAGACGCTAGTACAACGTCTGGGTTTAAGATGCAGTGAAGCACTAATAATTTGGGTAATGGCCCTAATGGAATACTATGTCAACATTTTTTCATTGGATATATTTAGCACTTATTCGCAGCATTTTTTTCGTCTATCCTACAAAGTGGTTCTTTATTTCGGTGTACTCTATAGATCTAGCCTGATCAATGTCAATTATATCATTCTTAATTGTTACATTCAATTTAACATTTAAATCAATGAATTGTACATTGCAATGCTGTTCCATGATTCCTTAAGCATGTAAGAAGGTTTGTTGCGTTTGGGTAGCGTTAAAGACTTAAGATGGGTTTTTGAGAGATTAGTATGATCGAAAACTACCCAGAGAAATGCTTCTAAAAAATAATAGCTTTTCTCTTTCTTTCTTTATTTTTCTCAGGTTGAAACAATCTATATACATAAAGATAAGAAAAAAATTGCTGAACAGGAGTATCGACTGTTGTTGCAGATCTTCAAAAAGCTGGCAAGAATCGAGAATGTTTAACTTTTCTGTTGAATTTAAATACCTGGGTTAAATTGACTTAGGGAGCTATCTCAAAATTTCGTTACAAAAGCAACGTTTTTGGTCGGGTTGAACTAAAAAAAGACCATCTAATTGGTCTTTTTAGACGGTCCCCTGGAGAACATCTCCAAATTTCCACAAAGGTTATATGTTAGAATAAATAGCATCTCAAAAATAAAACCTACAGAGGAGATTACTAAGTCAATGATCTTGCAATGGATTGGTACCGAAGAAACCAATCCATTTGAAGCTCATTGACCTAACACACTTCTGTACGGATTCATTTTTGTTGAATCTTGTCAATTTTAGTTGATTTAACCCTATCAAATACGATGCGAAATTTTGAGATGGTCTCTTACCCAGTGGGCAAAAACTTGTTCAAAGTTCGCAGTAAAAACACTAGAACAACGTTGAATACGTTGTTTTAGTGTCTTAACTGCAGACTTTGAACAAGTGCTTAACAACTGGGCATGTTAACTTGCATTTGACTTGTTTCTTAGATATCAAATACTCTTTAATCATTAATCTGTAAACATGAAATTGGTAATAATTCTTGAAAATACAGATAATTCTTGAAAAGTGGAACCCCAATGAGACCTCAAAATTCGTTCCACTTTGTTCTACTTAAGGTGGATTTCCATTAGCGGAAAATTCCGCGCGGAATGCAAATAAAGACAATCCATTGGTAGAAATTGACGTCACACGTCAATTTCTACCAATGGAATGTCTTAATTTGCATTCCACGCG
>JAULBZ010007282.1:0-11654 GCA_032360805.1 Neoturris breviconis | reverse complement strand
CTAATAGGAATTCCCTCGCAATTGCTGCCAAAGGAGCTCCGCGCAAATGCGAAGCGCGCTGCGCGCGCCGCATTTTTACTTCGCAAAAAAGTTTCAATATTTCTTATACAATCATGGACAGAATATGCGCTGTTGTTTTAAATAGAATGCGTGGAGGGCTTGCCAAAAACGATAATTCTACAAACACAACAATGTTTAGGGGGAAGGAGGGCTCAAATCAGTATTTGTCTACAACTTTCTGTCCTTGATTGTAGCTAATAAGTTTCTATTTGCTACATCATAGACTATGCGTGTATAGGTAAAAGTATTTTAGGTAACGTAAACTAGTATCACATGCTCGCTCTAGCTATAGCTTCACAGCCTTCTCAGGATGCAAAGTCATAATTATTGGTTTGCACTGCCTGGCCACCACACTTAGGCAGTTTGAGCAGCCAATGGTCAATGTTTTCTCTTTTTGGAGAGAAAGGTGTTTCAGGTGGACCTGATCTATTTTATTTTCAGAGTTTTTTTACATGCCAATCCAAATTAGTAATTTTCTCAAAAAGTAAATAATATTTTTTAATGGGGTGAAAAGCAAATGAAAGTTTAGATAAGCCAAGCAGCTTAGCAAAGCTTAATAAGGCAACTAACTATCCCTGATATACCGAAACGCTCCATCTAGAACACATAAAGTACCGACACAAGCCCTACAGACTTCCGTTCCCTTTAAAAAATTCAGAGAATTCCAAAAAAATCATTAAAAAAACAGGACTTGTTTGCATCGCCTGACGGAAAGAATACGCAAAAAATGTTGTTAAACCTTTTGAATTTTGAATTTTCTGGTCTCGTTAACCTTTTTCTCGCTACTTATCACCTGTAAAAAATACCCCGGACAGGCAAGACACAAAATACGTCATAGGTGCAAAGATAGCGCTGCAGGCATGATTTTTTTTTAGACTCTGTGGCTGCTGTTGTATTGGGAATTGAATAAAAAACAAATGGAAATGATAGATTATGATGTGCCTTACCCGAGATTGGTAGGCACTGTTTGATGCTTCTAATATCCGTGCTGCTAGGGAAAACGCTAAAGACATCCAGAGCGCATACCGTATTTCTATTCTACAATATATTATGCTTCTTTTACTGAAAAAATTAGCACGATAGATTTTTTATCGCCGGCCACAGGTCAATTTGAAATTTCCGTACGTAACGAAAAATAGTAAAAAAATAGGGTTTACTGCTCAGTGAATTTTTAAAAAATTATAGCCAAGGTGTAGGGACAATACTCATTGTAAAGGGAGTGGTAAACCTCAAAGTAAGTTGCCAGTATGATTAAAATGGACCAAGTATTTTAGATCAGCTAATAGATACTTGCTCATAACGATATTTTCCATATTGTTTGATGAACCACTAACACATCCAAATGCATTTCGTATAAAATGTATGATGTAATGCTAATCCTTTTTATCCTTATAATGAATAAAATAGTAATATTATAGCCAGCATGCATTGAAATAAGTACATATGTTCTGATAACACACATCAGTTTTCCTTCTTATATATAAACTCTTTGTACTTTGTTACGTCTTAAATTATGCTCGACTGAGTCTTTTTTAAATGCTGAAGGGGTCAACATTTCGACATACAAAATGAGTTATTAAACATTGCGATATCAAACCTTTTATGATTATTAAGAAGTGTAAAAGTTGTTTTTATGTTTTTATGAAGAGGGTAAAGATGCTAGAATAACGTCGAACGACGGTATTCTAGCAGCTTAACAGGTGACTTTGAACAAGTGTCACCCTTTGACCATGAATCTTTTTTGGATGCCATTTTGTTATATTTTGGGGAAGCTCTCTCCTTAACGTTTTGAGATAATAAAAAATTTAAAAAATAATTTTTAACATTTCAAGAATTTTGAAATAAATATTAATGTGTATTAAAATGTGTATTCACTTTAGGGCCATTTAATTACTATCATGAGTATAAATGTTTATAACATTATTAATGACTCACAATCCATATTAGAAATATAATTTCAATATACAATTGTATGTTACTACCAATTCTAATTAGAAATATAATGGCAATACACAATTCAACAGAGGAAGATTTTTTAATAAAAGAATAACTTTTTTTTAATGAATATTGCTGCTAATAGATACCATGTTTCTATTCATATTACGTTAGATACCATGTTTCTATTCATATTACGTTAAACTAATTATTATGTTTAATATACTTATCTTTAATGGTCCCACTGAACATAACATCACAATAACTTTTTTTATAAAACTAAATTATATTATTTAGTGCATACAATATATCATAATGCTATGATGTATAATGTGTGTATCCAATTCATGTCCAGCACAATAATAATATATTTTATAAAGATTTAATTAAATTATATCATTATTTAGTTCATACATAATGCTATGAAGTATATATAATGTGTGTATCCAATTTATATCCACTGTGGAGAAGTGACTTTTGTGCATTGCTTCAGGCTATGATATGAAATTTCACTGCTCTCCTCCATAGTGATTTAATGTAATTATATGTCTTGATAAAGGTGCTCCAATTGTTTATTTGATCTGAATTTTTACTATCTTAATAAATACATTATTTTAAGCACTGACATATAATGTCTATGCAAATCATATTTATGTGCTTAGGTTCAACTTTCACTTGGTTTGGTGGACTACTTTTAATACCTTATCTTTGATTTCATTGATGGATGCATCAATACAAAGTTCAGCTATGATATTCTCAATCATTTCTTTTTTTAATATACTCTCATTGTTGTCAACATCCAGATCAGGTAGCAGATATTGTGACAATAGACATCCACTGATTTGTGTATGTTAACAACTTTCTCAGCAAGTTAGAAGCTAATAGCTTACAGTATTGAACTACATTATATTAGTATCGTCCACAGTGCTTGTCTGCTCTTACTTTGCACGTTGTTGTGTATCAAAAATCTGCTGTTGCTAAAACTTGAAAATGTTGTTCTATCATCTTTACTGCAGACTTTAAACAAGTTTTTACCCACTGTGGACTTAATTCATATGAATGTATTATAGCTCTAAAAAAATATGCCAATTGAACACTATGTACTTGGTAATGTTATTGGTAAAGGAAGCTATGGCGAAGTCACATTAGCACGACATAAAAAGGATAAGAAACAAGTGAGTATCATATTGTATACAAAAATCAGATCAAACATTGTGTGTTCTAATTAGGATTTAACGAAAAACTGAGTCCTAATAGAAAAGGATGAGACGGGAAAAATATTGTCAAAAGTCTTCATTCACTTTTGACTTCATCTCTTTCTTCTACTCAGTGAGATTTGAACTCACTCTGCCCAATCCTGCTGCCTGCCCGGCAACTGAATCTTGAAGGGGTCACAAAGATGCAGTGATTTAAGTACTGCCTAAGTATATTATATTCAAATTTGATTGAAATAGAAATCATGGTCAAAATAAAAGTGAATACCATGCTCCCAACTAACAATGTATAGAAGAATCACATTGGACGAGTGATTGGGCATTTCTTCAGGTTATATAACTTTTTTATGTTGAGTGCTGGTAGTTGCATAGCAAGTTAATTGTTAAAAATGGAAAATAATAAAATAATGATGTTAAAATAATTTTAAATGTCTCAAAAATAAATTTATGATGTTGAGATAATTTAACATGTGGTTATTATTTAGTATGTGGTGAAAAAAATTGATCTACATAGTGCTTCTCAAAAAGAAAGATTATTTGCGCAACAAGAGGTTTGTTATTTTGATAAAGTTTGTATTCAACTCTTATGCATAAAGATGTTTGAATGATAGTCAATTTTCTTTATATTGTTTTCCAATACAAACAATTATGGACTGGTACATATTTGTTTTGCTTAATTTTTCCAATGAATAACTTTAGTTATATTAGCCTGATCCACAGGCAAAGTTTGAATATCTCACATAGTCTGTTTATCTTCTGCAGTAAATGTAGTACGTTTTTTTCAGAATTTATTAATGCGAAAACTCATTTCATGGTGATTTCTGCATATTGATTTAATTATTCCTGACTCAACTCTAGAATCATAAGACTTGGTAAATTCTGAGCTACAAATGTAATAGTGATAAAACTATTTTTTGCTGATGTCAGCAGTTTTTTCTATAACATCAGAATATTCCAGAATATTCTCGATTTTTAAAAGCTATTATGTTTGATTAAAAAGTGAACAATAAACCTTTGTAAAATGATTTAAACATTCCGCTGATGGATTCTGTGAGGTAAAAGTAAGTTCTTTGGCTGAGATTCGAGGATTAGGTCCATATTTATAAGGGTTTGGCAGAAAATTTCTGTTAAAATTGCCAAATCTTCAAATAATTGGGTGAAATTGGAGAAAATAGGCATGACACCACATAAAAATTTGTATGAAGATTTTATACAAGTAAATACTAGTCTGTGTTCTGACACAGAAGTCATATAGAAAATACTATATGGCCAATGTAGAAAAAAAATATTATTGGAAAACCTTAGGTCCCTCTCTGGTTAAAATTGGACAAATAATTGTACTAACAACTACTATGAAAGAGTGATAATTTTGTGTAATAAATAATGATATCCAACAATAACTATCGACAGACGAGTGATACTATGATGGATAACTGATTTAGTTAGTTGTCACAAATATTGAATATTTGAATGTCACTAAGCTCGACTAAATATATATATATATAGATGTCCGACTTTACCTTGTCGAATATCTGTTTATCTGTTGCATAAATTACCATACATTAACATACATTAACCTGTTTTGCGTTAATGAAAATTCTGGCAAAAAAAGCTTCAGAAGAAAAAAGAAAGCTTTTGAAGAAAACAGACTATTTGAGAACTCAAAGAATTGAACATAGTCCATGAAAGAGGATAAGCTATATTTGACTCAATCTCTTTCGGTTATTACATTAGGTTGAAATTCTATCAAAACTTCGACATCCAAACATAGTTTCATACAAAGAATCTTTTCAAACTGACGATGCATGTTTATCAATTGTTATGGGATATTGCGAGGGTGGTGATTTATATAACAAATTGAAAAAACAAGCAAAATTATGTGAATTACTCGATGAAACACAGATTGTAGAATGGTTTGTTCAAATCTCTATGGCACTACAGGTAAATCTTACACGCATCTCTTGTAGCTTTCATGTGATGTCCAGTGAGAAGAACAAAATAATCACTACTGGACAGAAGAGTTTTGAGGAATGGGCCGGAAACATTTTCCGAATTCTTTTTTTCATTAGTTGTGATAGGATAAGGAGATTTATGTTCAATTTGATTGTTTGCAATAAAACAACTGTAATGCATTCTGTTTCAACAGAGGCCTTACCAGTACTGATAAATTATTAGGCTTCATCTGAAGTTTTTCTTTGTCATGTACTTATTTTGGTATTTGACACATTCTCAGGCCTGAAAAGTAAAGCGCAATGCTCTATGGGACCAGAATTCAAACCAGGACTGAAAAGTGGCATGTCTATGCAGATCCTAGCTTAAGAGGTGCTGTCATATATTATTCAGACAAAATGCTGTCTGGATTAATAGTTTTTAGCCCACCAAACAAAGTTTGGATGGGCTATTGCTATCACTTTGCGGTGGCAGCGACGGCGACGTCCCACTTTTCTTAATCATAGTATGCACCCCCACCCCCCAGGATTTTAGAGATTTTTAAAAATCTTTGATTAGGTGGAGGTTGACCTATATAGGGGGGATTCAATTTTTCAAGGGGGGGAGAGTTCAGAGGGGTTTGCACACTATGTTGATAGACCATGTTCTTGTGTTCCTGAAGTGCTGCTATCTTGAAATTCGGTACCAGCACTTGTGGCAATATTTTAGAAGGGTTCGCCAAAAATTTTACGATTTTGTCTACTCGTTCCTGAGTTTTGTGCAAAAAGGGTCCAAATTGAGTTTTCGGGCTAATGGACCGAAAAGGCGTGGTACCTTCCTGAAATTTGGTTATGGCATTCTAGGCAATATTACAAGACTACTGGCCAATTCTCTTTCAATTTCGTCAATTTGGGACCGAGTATCAGCAAAAAATGGATTTTTTCAAAAGTTGACATTTTTTGGGAATTTGAATTCTATGAGGTTTGACCTAAAACATGCTAAAACGATAAGGGAGAAGTGCAGATTTTCAATGAGACTTTAACCATGAACCTTTTTTTGCAGACATTTTGTTGTATTTTGACAAAGCTCTCTCCTCAATTCTTTGAGATGATAAGTGATTTTTATTATAAAAGTAATTTTTAAAATTTCAAGAATTAAAGTCTCCATTTCGATTTTAGAAAGCTTCCTTCAATTTTGAAATAACTATTAAGGTTATATCCACTTAGTTTATTGCTGCTAAGAGTACTCCTAATTAGTAATATAATGGCAATACACAATTTGACAGAGGAAGATATTTTTAATAAAAGAATCTTATAAAGATATAATGACTCCTAAATCAAATTAGTAATATTATAATGACAATAAACAATTCAACAGAGGAAGATTTTTTAATAAAAGAATCTTATAAAAAGATAATGAAGGATAAAGAAAATGTATTTTTCTGTTACATTGTTACATTATTTTATTCTCTAGTGCTTTATAACATCAGCTAGTAAAAACCATGAATTTATAAAACTTTACAGTAGTAAGGCTAGCAAAAACCATTCTATGTATAGATAGTATAATACTATAACATAGGTGTATTCTCTATTTTCTACTTGGTGTATACATAATGGTATGATGGTATGATGATGGTATGATGTATAATGTGTATGCAATTCATATCCACTCTGGATAAGTGATTTTTAAGCATTGCTTTAGGCTATGATTTGAAATGTTGCTACTTTCCTCCACAGTGATCTAATTTTACCTTAATAATAGTGTTCCAATTGCTAATATTTGGACTGAAACTTTATGAACTTAATAAGGACATGAAATCCTAATGCCATGTAACATTTGGGTGTTTATCCTTGATATGAAATTGCACTACTCTCCTCCACAGTGACTTGACATAGTTTTACCTTGATAAAAGTGTTCTAATTGTTTATTTGACATGAAACTCTATCATCTTAATAAAGACATATTTCAAACACTGTACAATGTTTGTATGCAAATCATATTTATGTGCTTAGGTTTAACTTTCACTTGGTTTGGTAGGCTACTTTCAATACTATACTTTTAATTATTTTAGTTCTTGTTTGTTAGCAACCATCTCAAAATTTGTTTCAAAAGTAAATTTTTGGTGGGTTTAAATTTGACCAAATTCAACAAAAATGTCAATGAGTTTGCGACGAAACCATTCCATTGTAAGATCATTGATTCAGTACTCTTCTTTGTAAATTGTTTTATATTTGAGACACCACTTATTATTTTTGATTTTAGTATATGCACGATCGTCATATTTTACACAGAGATTTAAAGACACAAAATATATTTCTTACTAAGAGTAAAATTATAAAGGTACATATTATTTTCACTGCTTGATTATTCTACTGTCTTTTTAGCTTAATTTATTTTAGGTTTAAAGGCTTCAAAATATCTGAAGAAATTTTTTAATTACTTGCTTGACTCTGGCATTCTAGTCCCAGACTCTGTGTTTGTATTATTTCATGACAGTGTCACAAGCTTAATAGTTGATTGGATCAAAAAAGGGGACATAGTGAGATTTCAACATAATTCTGTCAAAAAACCACCTCATATAACCTAGCAAAGTAAATGTGTCTGCGGAGTGTTATGTTGAAGATGAAATCAGTACTCTTTTCCATAGGTACTATTTACATTTATTTTCATCCCTGAATACCACAGCACTTACTTTTAGCCTGTCAAACAAATTTTAGATGGGCTATTACTATCATTTTGTGACTTACTTTTCTTATTAGACCATTTTTCTGAAGTGCTACCATTTAAAGTTAGTTACCAGCATCTGAGGCGATATTTTGTAATGACTCACCAAAAAGTTTTTGCTTTTGTCTATTCTGGTACGAGTTTTTTTGCAAAAACGATCCAAATTTTATTTTCTGGTCGAAAAAGGTGTGGTAATCATGAAATAACTGCATTCTAGCCTATATTACGAGACAGTTTCTTTTGTTCTTTTAGCTTGGAGATTTAGGTATTGCTCGAGTACTTGATAGTAATAATGATATGGCAACAACAATGATTGGAACTCCGTACTATATGTCTCCAGAGTTATTTTCAAATAAACCTTATAATCATAAGTCTGATGTTTGGGCATTAGGATGTTGCGTGTATGAAATGGTAACGTTAAAGCATGCATTTAATGCAAAAGATATGAATTCACTTGTTTATAAAATACTCAAAGGAAAGGTAAGCTCATTATAATAAATGAAAGAACTTTGTGTATTATTGATAAATTTGTTTTTTACAATAGAACTTTCCATTAATTTGCTAACAGTTGTTGATTTCATTACATTTTGCACAGACTAATTTAGTCTGATAAGAAATGCATAAGTTTCATAGATAATTTTGTTTCTTATAAGTCAAAAGTCATTCTTATAAAAATGCAATGAAAATTTGAAACTAAAATGGCAGAAATGAAGCTATTGCATTGTAATAAGTGTTTGTACTATATTCAATGATGTTTTTATTGCATATATTGTTCTTTTGGAAATAAGAGCAAATAATTTGGGTTGAAGAGTGATTTTTGAATGTAGCTTTGACACATGACTTTGAAGTTGGTACAAAGGCTGAAACTATATTCAAAAATCACGGTTCCATAGTGATTATTTGTTCTTATTGCCTGCATTATTGAACTATATGATTAATCTCTAATAACTCATCTAAATAAATATCCTGTATAAAATAAGTAGCCTTAAGAAATTTCCACTAGTTAATCAGAATTATTGAATTGGAGTATTAGTAATTTCACATTAAGGTTCCGTGGATCTCTAGAGACAGCATCTACCTTTTGTTTCTGTGGATTACTTAGAGTATAGTTATCGAATAAAGTAGCGAGTAGCAAACAAAAAATATGAAATTGAAACAATTAAATACGGAGCCTAAAGTTCAAAGAACACATGAAACATAAATATTCCAAACAACCGATGTCAGTGTTTCATGGAACCAGTGGGTTCACAAAGGATTACAATGGAACTCTGTCTTAGTTCTAAGTTTTGTTTCACAAAAATATTTTTCGGTTTGTTTAGACACCTCCAATGCCGAAACAATATACATCTGATTTGCGAGACATCATCAAATCTATGTTGAACTATGATCCCCTACTTCGACCAAGTGCTTCTCGTATATTGAGACATCCATTTATCAAAAGACATATAGCAATCTTCTTGGAAGGAACCAAAAATAGGTAAAGTTTTATACTGTTTAACCTTTTATTCCTCTTTTTATCCCTTTCCATTTATTTCACTCCCACCATCTCAACTCTCATCTTTATCAAGGTTTGAAATAACAAAAAAGCGCATATGAAAACATACGGACTTCTCTACTTATTTTTAGCGAAGTTTGGATGGGCTATAGCTATCACTTTTGTAGTGGCCATGGCGGCCTGCTTTTCTTAATAGACCATGTTCCAGAGGTGCTACCATTTTGAAATGTGGTACCACTATTATAGCCTATATTTTAAAAGGATTCACAAAAAAAAGCTTGATTTCGTTTACTCTCGCCAAGTACCGTTTAAGAACCACTTGAGACATATCAAGAAGAAAGTGATTTCCTTCCTCCACAGTGGTTGTATAATCATATTAAATTAAATTTTAGGAGAAAAAGTAGAGAAGAAAGACCTAAAAAAACAACACCTAGAGCATCAAATGATTCTGGATATAGTGAATCTTCTGTTGGTAGTAACGTAGATCCAGAGGTCATTGCCACAGCGTCTAAAGTTGATATAGATATTGTGGACATAAATGAAAAAGATGAAAATAGTAGAAAACCTTTAGATATTTTACCACCAAGAAATAAACAAGATGTTCAAAGGAGGAAAGAAAGTTCTCCAATTAGTAGAGAAAAACGTGATGATTCTTCCCACTCTAGTAACGAAAAAATTCAAAGGAGGAAAGAAAGTTCTCCAATTAGTAAAGAACAACGTGATGATTCTTCCCACTCTAGTAATGAACAACTGCAATCAAATGATAGCAATAAAAATCCTTCAAAACCGTCACATGTAAGAAAGATTTTAAGTGAAAGAATTCAAGCTAAAGCTCGACTCAAAAAGCAACAACAAGAAGAGATTCTTAATAACAATGAAATTAAAAGTAGCAATGTTAATACTTCAAATGAGAACAATGCCATGTCTTCTCCAAGAGAAAGAGTTAGACGTAAACACTCAAATGATAGACTACCTCGTACAAATAGCCAAGATGTAAGTAGTGAAAAGTAAATGTTTAAGTTTGAATGGGCTATTGCTGTCCTAATGAGGTGACACATTAATATTTTAATAATCATTCCACCATTTTGGTATCAGCATCTAAAGCAATTATATCGAAAGGACTCACAAAGATTTTGGCTTTCGTCTAAGAATGAGAATTATACAAAAATGATGGGGGAGGGGGGGGGGTCCATAAAGTGCTAGTGGCCATTATTTCCCGAACCACTGATGCTTATGACATGAAACTTGGTACAATTATAGGACAACTCAATACAAACACATTGGAGAAAAAATTGACACGATGTTATCACTAGCACCTGCTATGATGTCATCAATAACATCAGGTTTTTTGTCTGTAGAATGCTATAAAATGACAACGACCGATTATTTGCGAACCACTATCTCGATTCTTAGTAAAAGTTAAGAAAAGTCACCAAATGTCAATACCAAACCATTAATAGCCCCCATCCCTCCCCATGGCTAATAGGGTTAAAAACCTAAATGATAAATAGCAGACTAATAAGAAAGGTTTTTAGCCCACCAAACAAAGTTTTGATGGGTTTTTGCTATCACTTTTTGGCGTTGGCAGCATCCCGCTTTTCTTAATAGACCATGTTCTCAAAGTGCTACCATTTTGGTGCTACCACTTTAAAATTTGGTACCAGTATTCGTTGCTATATTTTAGAAGGACTCGTCAAAAATCTTTCATTTTTGTTCACTTGGTCCCACGTTTTGGGCAAAAAGGGTCCGAATTGCATTTTCGGGCCAATGGACCAAAAAGGTGTGGTACCGTCCTGAAATTTGGTTATGGCATTCTAGACAATATTAAAAATTATTTGGAAAAATTCTTTTTAATTTTGTCAACTCGGGACTAGTATCTGAAAAAAAGGGATTTTTTCAAAAGTGGAGACTTTAAAAGTTTTCGCAAAAATGTTCAATTTATTTTTGTTGACTATGAAATTTTTTGAATTCTGTTTATAAGGATTTGACAAGAGTCACATTTGGACTTAGAAAATTTTATTGATATTTTTTATTTCTATGACACTTCGACCACATTCACCAAAATGTTCAATTTATGATTTTTGTTGACTTAGAAATGTTTTAAATTTTTTTCACTGTTCATAAGGATTTGGAATTACATTTGAAATTTTTGAAAATTAACTTTTCTATGAGACTTTGACCATGAATCTTTTTTGGCAGCCATTTTGTATTTTGGGGAAACTCTCTCCTCAATTTTTTGAGATGATAAAAAATATAAAAAATAATTTTTAAAATTTCAAGAATTGAAGTCTCCATTT
>JAULBZ010007281.1:0-11655 GCA_032360805.1 Neoturris breviconis | reverse complement strand
TGAAGCTTTCCTAAAGAATATTGACATTAAAAAACAGTACATTTTGCTGCCAAAAGTGCGCCTTAACGTCGTTGAGTTTTCACTTTCACAGCAAATTTTTTGCATAGTGGAAATCAACCTTCATGTTTCTTGTTCATTGGTGAAAATAGAATACATCACTTTTGAAGGAAACTGATTTCCAATATAGTTTTCAGACTTAACAAACACTCCTCCATTGGGGTAATTGTAAAATATGATTCGTCTAACCTATATTGATTTGTTTTTTTGATAAACTGCAAAAACACTCCACAGGTGATGTCTAGCAGAATGAGGCTTGTTAACATAAAAAAACAATCTAGAAAATCCAAAGTTTACATAAAAATAAATTTCTAAACTACTGCGCTATACATGGTCATAATAATCATGGATAATTAAATAGGTATAAATATAAATAACAAGAAAAATAGCAATGGATTTACAAAGGTGGCTGTATTAGATATAAAAATTACATATAAACCAAATCAATCAATTTACATACTCTAACATTGGTAAAAAAGGAAAAAATAATCCCTATTTTTGAGCACAACTTCAAGTTTTGTAGCCTGAAAATTGACTCAAATCTCATCTACCAATGGTAATGTCTGGCAGTTATATCCAGGATTGTACATCATATGTAGAGACAATTTTCAATTGCTTTAGTAAGAGTGTGCATATTTGTCTTATTTATGTCTACAATCATATTCATAATTATGTGAGATAAAAATTCAGAATTTACACTTTTGAAAATTGGAATTTATTCCACTAGGCTGATAGAAACAACAGACTTTGTATCGTTTCAAAAAGGACCTAAGATCATAAGTCTTTAGTTTACCAGATAAATCAAGAAGATAAATCTCTTCGGAATTCCACATAGTTGCATTCTGCATTTATGCTTCACTGGTGGCATAGAGAATTCTTCAAAAGTCACAAAATGTCTCATAATTAATACCTATGACTGTAGACACAAACTAGAGGTTCTACATACAATTGTTAACATATGCAATACTTTATAGGGAATAATTTTCAAATGGATTCCAAAACACAAAATAGATACTTCAATTCTTGAAATATTTTATTCTACAAAATTTGAGGAAGAAGCATTCCCAAAATACAAAATGAATGGCAAAAAAGAGTGATATAGAAAATTATTTTTCAAATAGTTTAATTGCATATTTTAATTGCATATAAGTTTAAACGTGATTGATTATGGTTGAACCCTTACAAACAGTGAAAACAATTTAAGTAAATAATCCGACTTCCTAAACTTTTTTTGAATGTGGTCAAGACCTCAAAGAAATTAAGTGTTTTGCCAGAACTCAAGTGGACAAAATTTGAAAATCAAAGGTACCGTATTGAAAGTAACCCACCAAACCAAGTGAAAGTTAAACCTAAGCACATAAATATGATTTTCATACACACATTATATTATATGTCAGTGTTAGAAATAATGTATTTATTATTAAGATTGTAAAGTTGCAGTTCAAATAAACAATTATATTAAAAAAATTATTTTATAAAAATCTATTTTCTTCATTTTTTATTTGAATTGTAGAGTTAATCTCAAATAACATTTACCAATTTAAAAAATAGTTTAAACATGACAAACATTAAGTTTAAATTTATATTAGATGATACTCTCACCTGTCTAAAAATCTAATTAATAATTCATGTCAGATATATTCATGAATGTGTCTTTCTGTTAAATCAAATTCTTTGTAAACAAAATTTAAGGCTTTCACACGTCAGAAATTAAAATCTTCTGCAAAGAAGTGCATGCGGAAATTCTTTATAAAACTCTTTTTAAAAAGTTATTGAAGGTATTAGTATGGTAGGTGAAGATAAAAAAATATTGTGGAAAGATAAAATGCTTAATATGTCAAGAAAAGTACTATGTGATAAATTTTCCACACAAGCTTTTGTTACTACCGTTGGTGCGCTCAAAATAATATTGAAAACACAATAATAAATATAATTCTTCTAAGATTGGAGCTCTTAGAAGAAAGAAAATATTTTCAGTTTCGTATATTTAATTATATGTTTGCATATAATAATTATCTTTTATCATTAAGGAATTCAATAAAAGCATTTAAAAAGTATGAATATATTCCATTATTTAATACATTTACATTTCTTTTTTGTATACTCTACGAGGGTCTAGGATACTTTAAATTCCTAAAATTCTAAAAAAAACTATTAACGTTAATATAGAAGCTCCCACAACATCTAAAATGTCTGTCAAAGAAAATTCATGGTCAAAGTCTCATAGAAAATTAAAATGTATGCCTTATTACTTTAGCATGTTATTTGGGTGAATGTGGTCAAAACCTCATAGAATTCAAATTGTTGAAGATTTTATAAGTCTCCCTGATACTCGGTCCCCAAGTTAACAAAATTGTAATAAATTTCGCAAGCAGTCTCGTAATATTGCCTAGAATGCCATAACCAAATTTTAAGGCGGTACCATGCGGACCGAAAACTCTTTTTTGCCTAAAACTTGAGACCAAGTGAACGAAATCAAAAAATTGTGAAAGCAATAGCCCATTCAAAATTTGTTTGGTGGGCTAATTAATATGCCAATTAATATGTCCTTCTGCCATATTGCCTCAAAGGGTGGCACCAAATTTCAAACCTGTAGTACCTCAAGAACATGTGCTAATAAGAAAAACAGGCTGCAGCTGCTGCTGCAAAGTGAAAGTAATAGTCCATTCAAGGTTTGTTTGGTAGACTAATAAATATAAAAATATTTGTTATGGATCAGGTTGTACCGTACGTTGTAAGTAAAATATGTGTAAACTAAAAAAGTAAAATTGTAAGTAAAAAAGGTGTAAACTTAAAATTAAACAGATATAAGAAATTTATTAAAATATAAAAATGTGTCAGACAACAACAAATATACACTAAATAAATAAAATGTGCCATTACATGGATTTAAGAATATAAAATATTTGCTATATATAGGTTAATAATATCAGAATACACTCGAACATACAAAAACTAAATAATATGTGCTAAATAAACAACTGCAACACCTTTTTTGAGGTATAATTATGTCAGGTCACTGTAGAGGATAGTTGTCTATCCAGGATAAACAGCAAAATTGTACATGGCATTAGGATTTAATGTCCTTATTAAGTTGATAAAGTTGCAGGTCAAATTGGAATACCAATATTAAGGTAAAATTATGTCAAGTCACTGTGGAGGAGAGTAGTGAAATATAATATCAAAGATAAACATCAAAGGTTCACATGTCATTAGGATTTCATGTCCTTATTCATGTCCTTATTAAGTTGATAAAGCTTCTGGTCAAATAAACAATTGGAACACCTTTATTAAAACATAATTACATTAAATCATTATGAAGGAGAGCAGTAAGATTTCCTATTATAGCCTGAAGCAATGCTCAAAAGTAACCCCTCCACAGTGGATATAAATTGAATACTTCATAGCATTATGTATAAACTAAATAATAATAATATAATTTAATTAAAGCTTTATAAAATATATCATTATTGTGCTGGATATGAATTAGATACATACATTATACATCATAGCATTAGGATATGCAATAAATAATATAAATTAGTTTCATAAAAAATGTTACTGTAATGTTTTATTCAGTGAAACCATTAAAGGCAGGTATATTAAATATAATAATTACTTTAACAAATGAATAAATATCATGGATCTATTAGCAGTAATAAAACATTGTCAAGTAAAGGTGGTTGTCATCACCTGTTATTAAAATTAAAAAAAAAAGAATAATGAAACAGAAGATTACATATTCATTAAGAGAATTCATTCTTTTATTAAAAAATCATCCTCTGTTGAATTGTGTATTGTCATTATAGGTTTATGCACAGGTTTATGCACATGTTTAGGATACCTTAAATTCCTAAATTTCTAAAAAAAAAAAACTCTTATTATTGATACAGAAGCTCCCACAACATACAAGATGTCTGTATAAACAAATTCATGGTCAAAGTCTCAAAGAAATTTAAAATGTCAAAGAAAATTCTTAGTCTCTACTTCTCTCCTTATCATTTAGGTATGATAATAGGTGAATGTGGTCAAAACCTCATATAATTCAAATTCTCTACTTCTGCCTTATCATTTTAGCATGTTATTTAAGTGATCATGGTCAAAACCTCAAGTCTTTCCAATACTCGATTCCCGAGTTAACAAAATTGTAATAAATTTTGCAAGCAGTATTTTAATATTGCCTAGAATGCCATAACCAAATTTCAGGGCTGTACCATGCCTTTTTACGGTATATTGGACCGTATATTGACTCTTTTTGTCCAAATCTCAGGACCAAGTGGACAAAATCGAAAAATTGTGACAGCAATAGCCCATCCAAACTTTGTTTGTGGGCTAATTAATATGCCAGTCCTTCCGTGATATCGCCTCAAAGGCTGGTACCAAATCTCAAACCTGTAGTACCTCAGGAACATGTGCTAATACGAAAAACAGGCTGCTGCTGCAAAGTGAAATTAATAGTCCGTTCAAAGTTTGTTTGGTAGGCTAATAAATTATAAAAAATATTTGCTATGGATCAGGTTGTACCGTATATTGTAAGTAAAAAAGGTGTAAACTAAAAAAATAACGTTGTAAGTAAAAAGCTGTAAACTAAAACTTGCACGAATATAAGAAGTTTATTAAAATATAAAAATGTGTCAGGCAACAACAAATATACACTAAATAAATAAAATGTGTCGTTACGTGCATATAAAAAATTATACTATATATTCTACTCTAGTAACAGAAAATAAAAATTAGATTCATATATATATATATATATTTGAACTGCACCCCCAATGTCAATCACCAATATTCTGCTAATAATTCACTGTCAGGTTATTCATGAATTTAATTTACGTCCATTTAATTTCATTAGATTTTAACTTGATGTATTTGCTTCATAATTAGTTGCAGTCAGTGGTCAAAATAAGAGCAAAGAATCTAAATATTATACTAATACATCCAGTTAAAATCTTATGAGATTAAATGGACATAAGGTAAATTCATGAGTAACCTGGCAGTGGATTATCAGCAGAATATTGGTGGTTGGCATTGGTGGGTGCAGTTCAAGTATATATTTCAACCGTTCCGTTTAGAGTGGATCTCTCCCATTCTAAATAAAGGTTTCTCATTCTTAACATTCCCTTGCCAAAAACAATGGCTAAAAATAGTCAGCCATTGGAAATAATCTAACCTCAGTAGATTCCACTTGGCTACATGAGGTTATATAGAAACTTAAGTTATCATTTTGCTGTAATAACTCTGAGTTTACTATAAGTTAATTTGAATTCTAACAAAGTTGACAATGAGCTACATCCATAGCATATTCATACCTCGATGTAGCCACATAGCAATTTTTGTAAACTGAAAATATAGAGATGAAAATTTAAAAACTTAAAAATAGTGACATTAAGCTTTCCACAGCTCCCTATCTAACATTACATTGCAAAGTATTTATTGTTGCTGTTGATTATAGTAATATAGATGATTTTATAGAATTTATTTATTTTGGTCAACTAAATCAGGCATGATTTCATATTCTGACTCATTATATTCATTTTGCTGAATGGTTGACGTGGTGTTGTGATCTGTATTCAAGTTTTTGTAAACATCAAGTTTTATTCCATTAAAATTTAGGTCTGTGTAATGTAAATTTTGTGTGTTGTCTGGATTAGTAGGCTCATTGTAGTAGATAACATCCTCATATATGTTAACATCATCATATGTGTTAACATCATCATATGTGTTAACATCATCGTATGTGTTATCATCATGTTTGTTTGATATACCTAAATGTAAAATGTATTTTTTAGTTTATGGATGCAATTTTTCATAAAATGTGAGCAATGCCAAAATAATTTGTTCTCATATGAGCCTATTCTTTATTAAGAATTTTCTATTTTTTTTCTCAATACAATGACTTAACTGTAGAATTAAATTTTGAAGTAACTAATCAAAGAGACAACATTAGCCTAACAAAGCTTAACCCATGATCGTGGGCAAAAATTATAAGATATTTTGAAAAATTGTCGAATTCTCGACAGCATAAGTAAAACAAAAAATGCTGAATATAACCGCCAGAATTCCCTACAGATTTATCTTGTTGAGTAGCCTTAAGAAATAGGACTTAGCATACTAGGTCTTCTGGCAAACTCGATAAAGTCTGTTGCTTATAGCAGCCTAGTACCCAGGCTCTTAGAACAAATTCAAATTTTTGTGCCTTCCCATTGCTAATCAAAATTAAAGTCTCTTTGTCAAAGTTGAAATTCTGAAATACATGCACAAATTTCCCTTTTTGATACATGCCCATGAAAATACGGAAATGATTCACATACATTATGCATCATAGTACTGTATACACAATATCAGAAAGCTATAGTCTTCCTATATTATCATGGCCATGTATTTAAATTATATGCTTATAAAAGGTCTTAAATTTGTTCCCTTATATGTCAGAAGAGCTGTCCTGAAAGAAGAGTTGGAAGTATTGAGCAGAAGAGTTAGGTTGATTTGGTATTATTTTAATGAGAAAAAATGAGAGTAAAATCCTTTCTGTTATAATCCACATTTTAATTCTAAAGGAAAGGATGCATCTATGGAGATATATTTAAGCAAGAGGAAATTTTAGCAGTTAGCGTGAAATTACCAATATCTTAACAAAAATATTAAAACGTATATAAGTCCCCACATAGAAATAGCCCATATAAAGGGAAATGCATAGGCTTATTTTCAGGGCCATACAATACATGGTTTGCCTAAACTACATTAATACAACAATAACTCTGATATAACACGATTCAGATCTATTGTTTCATGGTTGCTACAGCTGAATGCAACAAAAGAAATACATTCAACTTTGAGGAAGATATACAACAGTTGAGTGTTTTAAACATCTTTATGGTTTCCTATGACATAATATGTAGTTCATTTACTAAAATGCCTTCATAGAAAACCATATATCTGGCTATTGAGTTATTGTTCAAAGACAATAAAAGCCTAAATATTGACACAGCAGCCAGCTATATTTATTTGCACATGTCAGGTTCATTTTTCCCTTGGTCCAGCCTGTGTTATAACTTTCATGGGACACCATAAAAGAGTGGTTGAATTGAGGAGGACTCAGATGTTAAGTTCTATAGATATTATGTAGTTGACATTTTCTGTGTAATAGACAACCAGGACCATGCTTTGTTTCTCTACTTTTTGAATAAACAACATCTTACCACATTCGATTTAATATTTTGAAATGTCATTTTAATAGAAAGTAATAACATTATCAAAAAAGAGTATTTACCGGAAATGCAATTTTGAAGGTCTATAATCTTGGTAAAAATTATGAGACATTTCGCAAATTTTGATGAATTCTCAATGCCAAGTAAAGCCTAACTGCTGAAAATGACAACCAGAATTCCTTAGAGTTTTATGACTTAGGATTTAGGATCATAACTCTACTTACAAACTCGATAAATTATGTTGTTTCTAGCAGCCTAGTACCCAGGCTGTTGGAACAAATGAGAATTTTCGTGCTTTTCATATTTTGTCTTGCTAATCAAAATTTAAGGATATTAATCTAAGTAGAAATTCCAAATTTTTGCACAAATTTTACTTTTTGCCATTAGAAACTCTAATTAATCATAAGTACAATCTTGGCTATAAATCTGTCCTCTTTATTATACGAAAAGGCTTTTAAAGTTTCTACTCTTAGAGAAAGACAGAACCTTTATGATTAACAATACTTGGATGGGCTTTCACCAAGATCTGAATAACTTGGAGGTTTATCTACAGAAAAAGAATCTCCCATAAATCAAATTGATAACTGTGCCAGGCACATACACAGAAACTAGATTTTAACCTTCCTTACATAGATACCTTTTCAAATTATACATAAAAGAAGCTAAACAACATAGTTAAATGCTTTTACAAAGAACAAACTTCTGTGAAACCTATTTTTACCTATTTCAGATTAGTGCTTTCAACAAAAGATTCCTTTTGTCATGAATTTCTGTGGAATATAAGCTAGAGGCTGTTATGCCTGTTACATTGGAGAGACCTACTACTGCAAGGACAAAAGAGCATTTGCAAACATACAAAATGCCCGATGTATACAAACATATTCACAACTCTGAACAATGTATGGCATCTGATGAAAATTGTTTTTCAAACATAGATACTGCAAAGTCTCTGTATACCCGCAATATCAAACAACACATAAAATGTCAAAAACCTTAGCAGGCCAAATGCATAGCATCTTCAATCTGTTTAGGTAAGTAAGACTTTAAAAAGACTTTAAAAATTTTTTTTATTTATATTCAATTGAACATATTCTGTATACCTTAATAACAAAACAATTCGATGATGAACCAGAATCAAATCATTGTAATAAGAAATGTGATTCACTTTAAGTTATATGTGGTAAGATTCATAATTTCGGTATGCTGATTGCTAATTGCTACTTTAATATCTCTGTTTTACCTACCAAGTAAACCTACTATTGAGATATCAAAAGTACTTAAGCTCAATTTATCCCTACATTTTTTAGAAGCACAATAATTGTCTGGTCTGAAAAATACATACTCAATACATTTCTCTCTTGTTAATTTGAGTCACTCTATTCTGGTCTGTAAAATGTACATCCATGATTAAATATTGTGTGTCATCAAATATTCCCATTCCCATATTATTGGTAAAAAACCCATTTCCAATCCGCAAAAGACATATTTTGATGTGTAAATTACACATATAAATCACATGACTACTTATTTATAATGTTTGATGGCGTACTTTTCAATTACATAGCAAATACCACTGGTATAATTTCATGTTGTGTTTATTTGCAGAAATATATTATATATTATATTTGGCTATTCCATTCTGGTCTGTAAACTACACCTCTAAGTTGCCATGTGACCACATAAACTATTTACCAGTGATTCAGTTACATACCAAACATCATTGAGAAAAATAAAATAGTGTATGAATTATAGGAAATTTAATCTGTTTTCAATCAAAGATATGCCACATTCTGGTCTGTAAAATAGACATTTTAATGATAAGACCAATGAAAGAATCCTAAATTAATTCTAGTGTCGATTTCCTAATTTGTATAAATTTTATTACAATATCTCAAACACTTGAGATGATAAGATATTTCATTCCAAAGAGCCTAAAAATAGCATTCGCTATTCACAAGACTACTCATTCTCAGATCGACATATCCATGAATAAAATCACGAAAAGTATATCCAAATGAATCTATCAACAAATAATCTTTGGATAACTAGCATAACCTTGGGCATAAAATTGGGACCAAAAACCAAAATATATTTTTTTGGTCAAAAATTATAAATCCTTCGTTTTGATGAAAATTGGAAGGTGACCAAATTTGCTGATGCAGATTCCAATTTTTCAAAATTCGCCAAATAATACTTTTTTTGGACAAAATTTGTTCAAAAAGTAAAAGTACTTCATTTTTGATGAAAATTTGTATGTGACCAAGTTTGATGGTGCTGATTCCAATACTTTGCCTTTCCTCTGAGGAGGTGCATTTCTTTGCTGTTTTCCTGTGGTCATTGCCTGGTATTAACGCACCATATCTGAATTGCGGTAGTATTGCTAGTTTGAAAGATCATAACAAACCACGCATGGTTCATGCTTTGGCTAGTCTGCCAAAAGCTACGATAAAGTTGACCTGGTGTATAAGTACATATGTGGAGCCAGTGATAAAAACACTTTAGAGAACCATCAAGAAAGCTTTACTAGTTTAACTTAATTTTTAAGAACAAGGTCAGTAGTAGATTCTTGCCGGTCGTTGACTGGCGCTTATTTCAGAGCCTGTAATCTGAATCTAGTTAAAACTCACTTCTGCAGCCCAACACATAAAATATGACTGCAACTATTGAAATGAAACTAAATGCACCGACCACACCACCAGCAATAGCAATATCCCCAACCTCTAAAAATAAAAATATATAAAATTTTAAGATGGATTTAATAATGTAAAAATATACTAATCTGAATATAGCTAAAACTTACTTATACCCCCGCCCCCACTTTCTCTTGTAAATTGTGTGTGGTGCCAAATCATATTTTACCTCGATTATTCGACTTGCTCATTTTTAGGCTTTATCATTTTCAGCCGTCGGACACGTCAAAATAAACTTCTAATCACGCCAATTCAGCAGAAAAGCATCATTATGACGTCATAAAATCTTTAAAAATGTACGGATTGTGATGAATTAGCATAATTAAAAGTTTATTTTGACGTATCCGACGGCTGAAAAAGATAAACCTTCTAATTAACTTTTAAAATGTAGAAGTTTGAATGTTCGACAGATAACACCCATCCAGCCCCGATTGGTTTTCTGGATTTTTATTGGTTTTTAGGCTATGACGTCATATTTTGTAAGCAATGACTTCATTTTTGGCCAAAAAAAAAAAAAATTCCTCTCAAAATGATAGATTAGGAAAGTAAAACTGTCAAGAAGCGAAAATGACCGGCTAAAAATAAATAATGCATGTAAACATACTTAATCCTGTAAAATCTGTTTTGATTGGTGTATAATATTCAGTGCTTTGGTACACATCATCATTATTATCGTTGACGTAACCTCTTACAAAAACAGTATAATAAGTATCTGATTCCAATTCTGGATTGTTTGGTGCTATAAAATACAAGAGAACATATACACAGTAAACCTCTATAATACAAACTCTTGGTACGACTCAAATAAGACGAAATAAGGTGTAAATAATCACATCGGACAACTTCTCTATGCTAAAAGGTTGTTCTATTTCAATATGTAAAGAAAATAACATTCTTACTTCCTAATGCTCGTTTCTTTCTCTTGGTTATAACACCACTGCCAATAGTAAATTTTTGGTTATCTGTCACACTTGTTAACCTTCCAACAACTTTAGTTGCAATCTCAGCATTTATGTAACTATTTGTGTCTTTAGATGGAACTGTATTTCCAGTCAGCTTTAGTAAAATTATATCGTATTGCCTTAAAAATAAGAAAACAATAGAAATAACACACCTTTTCACAAACTGCAGCAACAGGCAGGCATTTCCGTGAGCAAAACACCTCGCGTGCGACTCATCGCACGCACAAACCACATTTACCTATTTTGCACGTGCAATCAGAAAATTTTGAAAATCATGAAAATATCAATTTCCAAAAGTCTTATCGGGAGGGTACGTCTAAACCTGTGAACCCTAAACACAGGATGCTGTGGTCTTAGTTCCAGTGAGTGGTATTACTGCACAACGTTTAACTTATCCGAAGCAATGAATAAAATTAATATTACTTAAATTCACTTCTACTTGTGGTGTAAATATTAATTGTTAATATTCAGACATGCCACTGTAGTTTTTCGGTCAGGCCGGAACGAAAGCGAGCGAAGCGAGCCTGCCTAAAAACATCAGCTGGGAGGTCTGGGGGCGCGCTGTAAGCGCCTCCAGTGGGGTACGGGGCAAAGCCCCGAGAAAGTTTTCCGTATCGGCCTCCATAGGGCACTATTTTAAGCTATCTGTAACAAAAAACCTGCACAACCATGGCGAAATAAAACAGACGAAATTAGTTGTTCTACGGGCAACGAAGACAGTTTTTTCGGGTCGGT
>JAULBZ010007280.1:0-11656 GCA_032360805.1 Neoturris breviconis | reverse complement strand
TGGGAGGAAGAACCACTGAACTGATGTGGATTCCCTGAGGACATTAAACTTCCGATTACTTACTTACTTACTTACATATCTTAAATCACAAACAGATTTTTATTTTCTTCATGTGAATACTGTTTATAAAGGAGAGAATTCGTTGAGACATTTAATACTTTTAATATGGGGAATTGTCCCAGATAAACTTAAAACAGTGTCCTTGTTGAACACATTTAAAGAATAAATAAAGCAGTGGATACCAGATAATTGTCCTTGTAGATTATGCAAGGACTATGTAGGATTAGGATATGTTAAGCTTTTTGAAAGAATTTATATTTGTATGTATTTGTTTTATTACGTTGCTATTTATGTATTGATCAAAACTTTGTTTTACAGATTGTTTTTATACACAACATTTAGATTTCGTTGTAGGTGTAAATACTTTTGACTGTATGCTTGTTTTTACAACCATGTAAAACAAAGAAATAATATTAATAATAACCTTAGAAGTTTGATCCAAACTTTAGTCTAGAAAAAGCGTGTAAAAACGTGATTCTAATCACACAGTTTCTGAGTCATAGTTTCCCGGAGCATTCAAGAAATGATTCCCGGGGCTAACTCAAAACTAATGGTTTGACACACGATAAACGTGCTACGTATATAAATATGTGATTTAAAAATAAAATTTCAGTAGAGAGGACTTTCGTGATGACGTCATACCTTGGCATAAATCAAACATTAGTTTTCCAAATTTGGTCTATTCGGAGTAAAATCAGAGATTTCCTTATCATATAATACCTGGCCGTACTTGGTCGTTTCTTTATACACTTTGCAAGTTGATATTCTCTTAGAAATTTGAAACAAATATGCAATATGATTTTCAAATTTAATGTTGGGAGAATTTATTAATTTATTAATTTGACCAATTTTTATAACTTTCAAGTTCCTCGTAAGTTCGTGGAGGGTAGTGATTGACACTCTAAAATCACTTCGAACAAAACAGTCTTCCCAGGCTACTGTCAATATGGATATTACCGTTACCTGATGAAATGAGACTGTTAGGAAGCAAATTAGGTATTCACTATTTTTGGAGTAAAAAGTCGAGAAATCATTACAGCATGGAGCACCATTATATTCTTAAAAACCCGTTGCTTTGAAGTCTTTATTTGTGTTCAATTACATCAATGCTTACACCGAATTCGGTGTTCTAAAAAGATCAAAGGAATCGACCAACCTTTCCTGGTGTTTGTTTTCGCACCGTATTTTCAGAGTTGCAGCGTACCTTTTGCCGATTTATTAATATCGAATATGAGATAAACATAAAGATGCTAGAACAACGTTGAAAACCCGTTCCTGTTTTGTCCACCAGGAGAGAGTTCAAATGCTTCATAAAAGTTTTCGGAAATACCATCGATTTTTGGCCATCATCTGAAAGTTCAAATTAAAAACTTACCAGAGGAACCAACCAAGGACAATTTAGTAGGAGCCATCTTCTCTTGTTGTGTATTAATTAAAAAGGAGGTTCTTTCTGACCTTAATTTATGCATGTGTCCATTTATACATACCTATCTTGTGTTATAAATTTTATGATTTGAACAGCGCGTTCCATGAGTATTGTTATTTATAGGGGGATCTCCCCAGTGTTCAAAGTCTGCGGTAAAGACGCCAGAACAACTTTGAAAACGTTGTAATAGCGTCTTTACTGCGGACTTTGAACAAGTGTTTTCTCACTGGGTCACATGTAAGAAGATACCAAGTAATAATATTTGTAAATTTCAGGCGGAATCACCATTATTTTCAAGGTATAACTATAAAATCTGTCCGATTACTGCGTTTTCTTAGCACACACTTGCAATCTAGAATATATCAAAGCATGTTTTATCGTATTAAAATAATATGAAAGCTATCATAAACAAAACTGTGGTACATCTATTAAAACTATCCAAACACATATATTTTTATAAACCATAAACTAAACTAAATTATAAAATTAATAGCCTGCACTAAAGAAACGTACCATGGGTATGCCCTGTAACCAACGTTATTTCCTGTTTTCGATGTCATATGAAAGTTTAAAAATCAAAAGCCTACGTTTAATTAGCTTTTGACGAACTGATATTCCCAAGTTTCTCAACTAAAGCATCTCCTTAATATTAATGTTTAACCCACTTGTTCAAAGTCCACATTGTCCGTTAGCGTCTCTATATAACGTTTCTGCTATAAATGCTTATATGTCTTTACATAACTTTTTGCTATAAAAGCTTATACGTCTTTGAAATTTGTTGACTTATATAGTATACATCGATTTGAGGTTTAGCAAACACAAATTAAGGGCCTAGGCCAAAATTACGTTGTGAAACATGGTTCTAGTCGTGGTGATTCCAAATCTCTTCGTATTCTCCAAATCAACTTTTGAAGAATACGATTGTTTTTTAACGTTTTTAAAATTCAAATATATTGAGTTCCGTTTCACCAAAGACCAACAGTTTGAGTAAAATATGTTCTAAGAACAGCTTCCAGAATGTCCGGTTATGATTCCAAACAAATATGGATGCTTCGTAGCACTTCGTAGAAAGTTGGCTAAAAGCAGATTACATTTGAAGAATACGTAAACATTGTTGGGAGCCAGACTTTAAGCGGCCTAGACATAATCCAGAAATATTGAATCAACAAAACTTAAGGTATTTAGAAATTTTCGGGAGAATAGAAAAAAACACAATGATATGCTCGTATTATACTGTTTCTTCTTTTCTTAATCAATATCTACATCTTCATCATCTGAATTCTCATCTAACAGCAAAGATTTATATACGGATTTTCGTTTTAATTAAAAAATGTTTTAAAGAATTCGAATAAGCGCCTGGGCGCTTATTTAATTTTAAATTTCTAGAAGGGGATCGCTCATTCGAGGGGGCGCTTATTCAAGGGGGAGGGGGCGCTTATTGAAATTTGTGCGAAAAGGGGGTGGGGTGCTTATTCGAGGGGGGCGCTTAATCGAGGCATTATGGTAAATAAATTTTTAAAACATTTTTTAGTAGTTTAGCGCCGCATGGCTTTCCAAGAAGGGATAAATGGATGAAATCAAGTACAAATTCGTCTGTTAATAACTAATAGTGTTTACAGTCTAAACAGTATTCATTATCTACCCATTATAAATTAGTCTGCTAATAGTGTTTACAGTTCAATCAGTATTCATTATCTTAGACAAAATGGATAAATAATTTCCCAAAATTACAATGGCCATTACAGAAACGGTTACGACATCATAAAAATAGTGACATTTGCGCAAATATATAAATTGTTTAAAAGAACGTCGAAAACGTTGTTCTAGCGTTCTTACTGCGGACTTTGAACAAGTTTCTGTTCACTGGGAATGGTCTATAATCCTTATAGTTTGGTGGCAAAATTTTCTCAAGAAGAAGTAGATCAATTTGATCCCCAGTCAAAAAATGTAATTTAAAAGCACAGTCTATAAAGCGTCGCATAAATTATAAGACATTTTACAAGTTTTGATTTACAGTTTTTATTTCCGTTGAAAAAAAAACAAATATTTATGTGACTGCTTTTAGATAGGGTTACGGGAGTTACACCCTAAAACATTGAAAGGAACAAAAGAATGACCGTTAAAACATTGTATATAAGGGGGACTTTACCATCTGATGTTAGTTTTCACAGCGGTTGCTGTAGAGTAGTCCATTCCTTTAATGTTTTAAAATATTTTAATATAAACAGCCTTAAGATATTTAAATGTGGATATTCAAAATAACCAAAACATTCAAAATATTCGAAATATAAGCTTACAATCGTGGAGATAAATTATGAAACATAATGACCATATGAATACCCAAGATATTCATATCAAAGATTAACAGCGTAAACTTAAATATCTTCTATCTTTTTGAAAAATTATTGGTTGCCCCTAACAACCGCCTAGCTGTTGGAACAGATTCAAAGTTTCGTGACGATTGTCTTGGTAATCTGACTTTAAGGCTTTTGTTTGCCTAAGTTGACATTCTGAATTGGTGTACGAATTTTTTCTCAAATATTCCGAAAGAAAATCCTTTGTGGTGTAGATTCATACTAAGTCAATATTTGCTTTCTCGAACACACAAAATTGTTATCAAATGCGATATTTTAGTGGACATACGGTGTCGGAACAACGTGAAAACGACGTCGTTTTGATGTGCCGTCAGGGTTTTAAATAAAATGCGGAAGATTGCTTTATTCATAGGGTGTTCGTATCCCATACGTTGATATAGCGTCTTTACTGCGGAATTTGAACAAGTTTTTGCCCACTGGGATTACATTGTGTATGACAAACATGCGTCTGTATCGACAGTTTCCTATATTCCTATATTCCTATATTCAACATATTGTGCCCTTTAGGTAGTTATATAGTTCTTTACAAGTTTAGACGATGTTTACTTATATTATAAGCTTAGACGATGTTTATACTTATCCGATAGAAATCATTTCGAAATCACCCATTCCGTTTTCAAGTGTGCTCACAAAAGGCGGCAAGATTTATTTCATGACACCTCAACAAGCAACCATTTAAATAAGAATTTATTGCACTGAGTATATCAGGTAATTCATTCTAGAATGATTTCTGTTCGATAAGTTTGAACCTGGTCTCACTTAGTGGGCATAAACTTGTTCAAAGTCCGCATTAAAAAAACTAAAAAACGCTGGGAAGTTCATGCCGCTTCTTTTCACAAAATCTAAAGTTACAAAGCGTCGTTAAATAGTTTTATCATTTGTAATACACGATTAAAGATGTAATCAATGACATCATTATAAATTATAAATGACTAGGAATCCCCATTATCTATCCTAATATGGTAAATTATGTTGATATTCTTTATAACATTAGGTTATTATAATTACGCGAACAACAGTGTTTAAATTTGATGTTTAAAGGAGCTGCGCACTGCTTAGACCCGTTTCAGTTTAGCCTGATCCACAGAATCAAGCATAGTCTGTGGAAGAGACTTTTTCAAATTTGTTTTACAAGCCAAAATTTACTGACCAGAGTTATTTGTGCTGAAATGACTGCTTTCTTACCAAGAAAGTTGAAAACCAGTTAGATAGTATACCAACTATAGATAGTATACAAAATTTTGTTCTGTTATAACAAGCCTATCAGCTTATCAGACGGGGGTACATACCGATCCTTAGAGTTAGGTTATTCTATAAGATTCTGTACTGATGTTCAAAAATATGCGAGAGAGTAAAATATGTGTAAAAATTCAGCATTTCAACTTCGGTAATTCACATATGTATTCCCAAGGTTGTTTTAAGCAGTTATGTTTTACTTGTGGTGTATACTGCATATAAAAATTAGCAAGTTGTCTCATAATTTATGACCAAGATTGGGGGTTTAGCCTATAAGAGTTGCGTGTCCTTAGTGTCAGGTCTCGACTCCTGTAAATTTATGTAATATAAATTCCAAACGCTAATTGGAACGAATTTTTAGACAGTTAAAGAAAAACATTGTAGAAATAGGCCATGTTATAATCCAAACTTTACAAGTCTTATTGTTAACGTTCTGGACGCCTGGCTCTCAGCTCTCATCTATGAATGTGTCCTGACTTATTACAAATGTTATGGACACCTGGCTCTCACACTATAGCGTGTGAGAGTGACTAATGACGTGAGAAAGGGATGTGTAGAAGTAACATACCGAAAAATCTCCCTTACCATCCAGTAATATCCAACCTCGTCTCTTCTGGTCTCAACAAATTTGTATAGTCTACTCTTTATCTGTATTAAAATAAAGATTCCTTGTATATAGAAGCTAACCAATAATATGAAACTTCTTCATTTATTCCGAAATAATTTTATAACACAACGTTACTCTTCCATAAGTAACCGCCGTAACAAAAAAATAATCTTCCCCGCAGCAACTTTTAAGGAAAATGAAATCAAAATGAAGCATATAAGTTGAAGCTTGGAACATCTACGTTAGAGTTTGTACATGTTTTCTATTAGCATTGAAAAAATTATTTCGGACTCACAGATGGATAATAGCTACGAAACCAAAGACTAGTGACCCTACGGACACCCGTCAATAATCATTCATTAAAGTATATTTGAACTGATTTGAGTATTTTTAGACCTTGTTCATGAATGATACTAATTTACAATCAACTGGATCAAAGTTCTTATTGTATCAGCCATGTATATTTTTGTGGATAAAATGGTGCTCTATATGTTAACCAATATTTAAGTGAGTTGGAGTTACAATACTTAATTAAGCGAATCTTCATTATTATCTGTAGCTTATATCGATATCTCCGAACTTTTTTGCTATTAATCTGGTCTGTGAAATATACATTTCTACAATTTTTAATCGAATATTCTTCGAATATTTGATCACAGCCATTTGAACAACAAACGAAAGAAGAAGCGAACGAAGCGAACGAAGACAAACATATATGGTCTGTTGTAACTCTTAAAGTAATTTTTGGGGAGTTCTTTCATGCTACACTATTAACCCGCCAAGTTTCATCGTTTTCCTATTTACCCCCGTTACTATTAGTTGTTTAAAAGTTATGGAGGGGGTTGGGGAAGGTTTCATCATTATACTATTAGTCGTTCAAGAGTTATGGAGGGGGTAGGGGTTTCATCGTTATACTATTAGTCGTTCAAAAGTTATGGAGGGGGTAGGGGTTTCATCGTTTTACTATTAGTCGTTCAAAAGTTATGGAGGGGGTAGGGGTTTCATCGTTATACTATTAGTCGTTCAAAATTTATGGAGGGGGTAGGGGTTTCATTGTTTTACTATTAGTCGTTCAAAAGTTATGGAGGGGGTAGAGGAATAATTTGTCAAAGATCCCGATTAAAATAGGGTTAATTTGATCTGAACATTGTTAATTCTGGCATAGCATACCATTTCAGATAAATAGAATGCGTAAAAATAGTCATATAAATCGAGTGGTTTTCTTTTAACCCTACTTCACAGTTGAAGGTTTTTTGAAAAAATTATTTTCGAGGGGGAGGGGGAGCGTTAAAATAATAAATTTTGCTTAACCTTATTAAACCCAGGGGTGACACAAACTTTATTTGTATTAATGGTATGGTATTGAAATTTTGTTATTTTCCTAACTTTTATTAAGGATTAGGATTATGAAATATTTATTTGGATATTTACTATACTTTTCCGGGCGTAACTAAATTCTGAACATGGGGTAATTTTTTCTAAAATACAAAATTTTGTTAAAACGGTCTCTGTTGTTGCTAGGCTATCTGTTCGACAGGCAAATATTATTTATGGAAAAAATAAATGAAATATGTGAAATTTTCGGAAACTACAGACCAGACCTCATATTTTACAAACCAGATAGTACATTTAACAGATTGTAAATCTTATGTTCCTGATGACGTCATAACAGGTACCAGTGATGTCACTAACTCAATTTTGTTATTCCAAAGAATTTGTACTGGGTTGTACTGTAATTGTACCAAGTTTCATGCAATAAACGTTTGTGGTTCACAAATAAAAGGCCGTTGCAATATTACATTATTCTACAGACCGAAAATCTAAAGTTATTGGTGATATCAAAGCAGGTACCAGTGACGTCACGAAGTCAATATTTTTCTGTCAAAGTGTTTGTATTGAGTTGGTCTATTAGAGTTTCATGTCATAAGCAGTAGTGGTTCGGAAATATAACTTTGTGTCTTTGTATCTGTCTGTGGTGACTTTTAAAAAAAACGTGGCGTAGGTTAGCGCTAGCCCTGTCGGTACACGTTGTCGGAGTAACGTCCAAGCAACGTTAAAATGCCGTTGTGATTGACCTGACTACATCATGTGCCGGCAAAGAAGCCTCTCCGAAGTTAAAATACTTGATAATCAACGAGTACGATAATAATTATCTTTTTAATCTTTTGTGACTTTTCCTAAAATTTATCTAGGATTATAATTTTAAAAAGAAAAAAAAAACTATGTTCCAAAATATTTTTAAGCATAAATAAGAAAAAAAATGTATTTTCGATTTTTATCTTTTTTACCACCTGTCAATAGTTACCAAAAAATATTTTCTTCAAAATGGTCCTAGATAAATTAAGTCCCAAAATGCCTGGTCATAATAGCAATTTCTTCTGAAGTTAAGATAAAAAGAATATCAAGCGTGCCTCCCACACCGAATAAGGTTAAGGGACCATCTCAAAATATTGCTCTAAACTCAACTTTTTTGGTAGGGTTAAATCTACTAAAACTGACAAAATTCAACAAAGATAAACTGTACAGAAGAAATCAATCCATTGCAAGATCGTTGAATCATTACTCTCCTGTGTATATTTTATTTTTGGAACCTTTAATGCTAATGTTCACAAATTTTGAATCATTCTGATTTTGATTCATTCTTATTCACAGCTAAAGATTAATGTTGAGCGACAGTATGAAAGTCTATACAATGCACTCATCTAAAGTCTCTGCGTCCCAGTGTGACAAATCGTGTTCAAAGTCCGCAGTAAAGACTTTAAAACAACGTTCTCATAAACGAGTTTCTTATAAAAGAAAACGTGTAAATAGCTAACAAGATTTAATAGAAATGATTTCCGAGACTACAATGTTTCTGTTGTTGCGTCTCACAGTTACTTTCTTTACCTTAGTTATTTCGTAGGGCTGGAGTTCTTTCAAACCTCTTACATTGAAATAGACCTAAAGCTACCTCTACACTATAGTTTATAGACGGACGACAACATTGTCGACTAAGTACCTCTACCGTAGTTTATAGACGGACGAAAATAACAAGTCAAAGAAATTGAACGAACATTAAAGAAGAAAACGCAAGATGTAATATTAAAGTATTTTATTCATTTTATCTTTGTTTGTGTTTTATTGTATGTGAAAAACACCATGAAAGACAGAACAGTTTGCTGCGAGTTTCTTTCGTTTGATTTTATAAACACAGGACGCTATATTTTGTTATTATTTTTGTTTAGCTTTGTTATGAGAGACTTTTGCTGAGTCAAGAAAACAAAAGTCGCTAGAAAACGACGAAACAACACCAAACAGAGCTCGAAAGACAGGCTCTGAAACTCTTGTTTTTCTGAAGACAAAGGCGGAACAAGACTGCGAACTAAGGAGAGAGGAGATGGTCTTGAAAAAACTTTTAATAATTAGTCACGTTCACATTATTTATTAAATTGCGTAATCAAATAAATTACACGACCTCGTCTTTGGGGACAACTTTGCTAAATAGTGTCGTAGACACATTACGTCGTCATTGCGTAAGGTCCCAATAGTTTATTGACGGACGACAACCTTGTCGACTAAGTACCTCTACTATAGTTTATTGACGGACGACAACATTGTCGACTAAGTACTTCTACTGTAGTTTATTGACAGACGACAACATTGTCGACTAAGTATCTCTACTATAGTCTATTGACGGACGACAACATTGTCGACTAAGTACTTCTACTTTAGTTTATTGACAGACGACAACATTGTCGACTAAGTATACCTCTACTATAGTTTATTGACAGACAACAACATTGTTGACTAAGTACCTCTACTCTAGTTTATTGGCATACGACAACATTGTCGACTAAGTACCTCTACTATAGTTTGTTGACGGACGACAACATTGTCGACTAAGTACCTGTACTATAGTTTATTGACGGACGACAAGATTTTCGACTAAGTACATCTTTACTATATTTTATTGACGGACGATACAAAAATGTATTTCAGATACTATTTCTCAGTTTTCTCACTAACCTTTTTATAGCAGCACACAATCGTAGGTTTTGCGACACATTCCAAATGAGACAGTATTAAACTGTTAACACCCAGCTATAATATTTGCTCAGGATTAGAGATACACACTGTAAATCATAACATATAAAGTATATTAGATTCAATTTCTTGTCAGTTGACTTCTGTATTCTAATTTGACCAGAATGCGCATTTCTAGTTGGAAAAAGGAAGCACATGGAACAATCTGGATTGGAAGTAACAGAAGCAAGAAAAATTGTTCAATCCTAAAATGATGTAATCCGTAAGCATAAATCATTTAATTAGCGCCCGCGTTATTACAAATTTTGAAGCTGTGATGACATTGGAGTGGACAGTTATTAGAATAAAAAATCACAATTTCATTTACATTGGAATCTCTTCAAAGCGGACATCTTTGGTTAAAGAAAAGAAGAAGTGTCCGCCTTTAGAATATCTTCTGTCTTGCAGAAGTTGACATAATTCATCTAACACGCACAAAGACAACGCCCAAAGTCATTTTTTTATCACTGGGGCATTGTGTGATGAAAATCAACGGTGTCAACACTGACTTGCAAATCTTTTTTTAACCGTATTCATGAATGGGGAAGGAGGAGGAAATGCCCCCTCCCCTCCGGTTGTTTTGGAATAAATTTTTAATGGGTAATATGTATATGTTCTGAAATGTTCACAGAGTTATTATTTTTCTATTTGGGATTGGAATTCTATGAAGAATATTTGGGAAAAAGGCGTTAACCGCCCTAACTACGCCCATTTATATGAATATTTCAACTGTATATTTCTCAGTTTTTCGTTAATCTTAAAGGTACAATGTACTCGATATCTACCTTTTAATTATTAAACCAAACTTTACATGAACTTTACAAAATACTTCCATAAGTCACCATTGATACCTTCTTCACCAATGAATTGGCATTGATTTGATATGTTTGTTGATCTTTATAATGATATGTATATATCACATGTAAATTAAAAACACATCGTAACAACTTGTTTCAAGTTTCATGTTTCTAATCGTCAGGCTACATATAATAATTTTATTTTCAGTATCGTCTTTTACATATGTTAAGTTACCATGGAGAAATCAAAATATACCTTTATTGTAATTTCCACATGGAATTCATACATATCTTTAATAACTACGCAAAGTTCGAAATAAGTATGTATATTCACTGTGGAGGAGGGATCCTCGAGCATTGCTTCAGGCTACAAACCTGATTTTATATATACACATAGCACACCACACCGTTGACAAAGAAGTAATTCTCCAAGAGAATGAACGCCTAAAAATCGGCATTACCAATTTACATTTTATTAAGTAAAATTAAGTTTTTAAAATCAATATGTCTCCAGCAGTATATTTTGTATCTGGCAGTGAAGGTTTGCTCTTATTTATGGAGCAGAAGGCCAGCAGGGCCAGGCGTATTCAAATAGAGAAATAAAAGAAACTTTTGGACGTACAGAGACATAGTTAGACACATTGTTGAAGTTAGTTTAACTTAGTAGTCGTAAAGTTATCAATATGGCTAAACTATGGTGACACAACACACAGACTAAACATGATGGCACAGCGTGATACAACAAAATGGTGTAACAAGACATTGAACGATATATACTGACAGTAAAAAAAGTTTCATTACTGTCAGTATATGTTGTTCAATATACATGTCTTGTTACACCATTTTGTTGTACCACAGTGTGCCATCATGTTTAGTCTGTGTGCTGTGTCATCATAGTTTCCTATTGTTTCTCTTGGTTGTTATACATTAATGTCTGTTACTATGGTTTTTGTATTTGTCATGAGATGTAACTTAAATAATAGATCTTCACACCTTTCTATTAATTAAGTTACAGTTACTTTAAGGGCAGAAACTTTCGCGGGAAGAAACTTTCGCGTTTTTCGCGTTTTTCGCCATTTTCGCGAAAGTTAAT
>JAULBZ010007279.1:0-11657 GCA_032360805.1 Neoturris breviconis | reverse complement strand
GTTGTTGTCTCTTAGCTTTGTGAAAAAGGAAATAAATAAGGTTATTTTCGGTTGACGAAGGAATTAGAAAATAATTGGTTGTTTGTTATTAGCGCTATCTAAAAAATGTCGCATACAATGCTAGCTTCTTTTGATATGGATGTTGCATGGCAATGCAAGATGTTGAATGTCAATGCAAATTCACAAAAATGAACACGTTCGTTTTTGTCGCATCACTCATGAGACATTTTTGATGTTGCCATTCATTTTTGTCGCATCACACATAAAACATTTTTGATGTTGCATGAAATGTTGCAATGCATTTCAAAGTATGCGACATGTTGCATGGAATGTCGCACAAATGTTGCATGAAATGTCGGCTTCATCTAACCAGCGCTGTATTTTTGTAGGAGAGCAAGTCCGTATAAAGTTTTGCTTATAACTCTGCAGTTTTTGAACAGCTTGAATGGCTACCTAATGCGGCGTCGGATACAGTGTCTAGCCACGTGATACAGCCGGCATGTGAAGGTCTCTGGCACCGTATTCGGTAAGCTTTCATGAGTGTCGACAAATCAGATTTTCCGGAATTCTAGGATAACCTGGAAAAATATGGGGTAAAGGGCGTTTCCCGTCACTGACGCAAGGATTCTCCATTGAGCTTTTTTGAGTCTGAAAAAATTGCCCATCATCAAAGCAGCAAGCTGGCGCATAATTATTTTTATATTTATTAACACTTTTTTGATGAGGTCATATTTTTTTATATTTTGTATTTTTAAATTCTATTTTTCGGTTTTAATATTTCGTATTTTTGACAGGTATTTAGAAATCGGAAAAGCAAAAAATTATTGCAGAGAAAATACCAACTAAGGATGAGATGAAAGGTTTGGAGTAAACAGACAGCGTATAATCGGGAAGCTTCGTGGCTAAACAAACACTCGCACGGGAATACTGTCAAGGAGCTACACCTTAAAACTATGTGATGAATTGCAAGGCGTTAGAGAAAGTTTTAAATGATTGCGCACCAGTTAACGATTTAATCAGACTCACCAGTACCCACAAACCGTTAGTTTCGCAATTGCTCAAGTCCTTTGCTCAAGTGTATGAAAACAACAATACCGCAAAGCATTGAATAAGCGCCCCCTCGAATAAGCGCCCCCTCCCCCTCACTCTTTAGCAAAAATGTAAATAAGAGCTTCCCCCCTCTTAGCAAATATGTCAATAAGAGCCCTCCTCTAGAAACTTGAAAATTTAATAAGCACCCAGGCCCTTATTCGAATTCGGCTTTTTTAAAAACATTTTTTGGCGGCAATAAAATTCATATATAGTTTTTTGCTGTTAGATGAGAATTCAGATAATAAAGCTGTAAATATTGATTAAAAAAATAAGAAGCAGTAGCTATAATACGAGCATATCAATGTGGTGTTTTTCCGAAAAATTTAAATACCTTAAGTTTTGTTAAATTAGTTACGAGAAGGACAATGTTATTACCAAAAAACAATGAAACTACACAAGCAAGAAACTACCGCCCAATCGCATGCCAAAATATCACATAAATTATTTACTAAGAATGTGTTTACATTCTTAGAAGATCACTGCACAATAAATAATATTGTTACACTGAAGCAAGCTGGTGGTAAACAAGGTGCTGGGGTGCACTGACTAATTACTCATCAATGAAATGATACTAGACATCCAACCTCGTTCCCAGGACTTCTTACCTTTTCAAAACACGGAGGAGCTCCCGTGTTTCGAAAAGGCAAGAAGCCCTGGGAACGAGGTTGACTAGACATCAAAAGTTTAATGACTGTTTAGACTACTAAGCTGTATTTAAGCTCTCTTCAAACTGATCTTATTAAATATTTAACTGGTGTTCTACAAGGAGGTTGTATGTCATTAATGATGTTTATCCTCAGCGTAAGTCCGCTATCATTTTTGTTGAAAAGATTACCCGGTTATAAGGTGGAGCCACCAGCACAATGTAAAGATACGATAACTCACCTGTTCTTTGTTGATGAGCTGAAAACGTATGCTCATGATATTTATGAAGCAAAACTACAATACGACATAATCACCATATTTACAAAAGATATGAACATGCAATGGGGAATAGAAGTAAAGTGAATAGAAGTGATAAATGTGCATATATTAATATAAAACGAGGTAAACAGGTTTCATTAGTTGAAACGTTTCAATGAATTTGAATTAAACCAAAATGGAGAATGCTGTAAATACCTAGTGCAAGATGAAGACGTTGTTTTCAACACAAGTTTGAATAAGGAGAGAGTGACTACGGAATATCACAAGAGAGTTTGAAAAGTTTGGTCATCTGAATAGATACTTTAAATTTCGTAACAAAAATTGGCACCTCATCAAACTCAATTAAAAAATGCTCAAAATTTATTAATAAAAATTCTTGAAAATAAAATAAAATCGTATTTTCATGTGTTCGATGTGTTATTTCGTCAATATTTAGTGCAAATGATGAGAAATAAAAATAATAATAATTACATGATATTGATTGTAAAAATATGTGCATTTTTACACTAAAAACAAAAGCTTTTTGCTGTATCGGTGTGGTCCCAGGAAACCTGTAATGGTAACCGATTTTTTTCCATAAAAACATTTATATAGGTGGCAGATAAAAAAAGTTATTAATAAAAATCCGTAAGGTAGGGCACAAAGTGCCCTCCCCTCCATAATAGCCCATGAGCTAGACCCCAATTTTTGAGATTTTAGTCCAAATTGAGAGAGTAAGCATTGAAGGCATATTTAGCATCCTTAGACATTATATTTTCGAGAAAAATTGGTCTAGTTGTGAAAATCGAGGGGTTTTGGGGTAGTGATATATGCGAAAATTCACAATTTATAAGGCTTTATTAAGGAAAACAAAAATTTTTAATTTCTGTTATCTGTTATATCTTTTGTTGTAAGTGTTCAATCGTGCTCCAATTTTACATGTTGATAGAGACTAAGTTGACGTTGAATAAAATTAAAAAATAATTGTATTTTTTTTTTCAGGGGGTCATGTACAGCTAAAAATAATCAAAAATTATCTTGCTAAATTTCGCGATTTTTTTGTGTCTTTTGGGCGTGTGTAGTTTCTATAGCATGTAAAATGATAACATGCTTCTTTAGCTATAAGCTTATCTGTGGTGATCAGTATCGCGGTATCGTTTTGCTCTGTGGCGACCTTTCTAATCTTTGTATCTGCACGAATCTGCATACAGCTACTCAACTTCTCTTTGTCCCGACTTTTTAATATATCTATCCTTCTGGCAAAAAATACATTTGTTAGGCAATTGGTTTTATTTGCACTACTCGATGATTCTCCAGAACCTGACCGTGATGTTCTTTGTTTTGGTACAAATTCTTATTCTTGGAATTCTCGATTCAATTAAGGCGCTCTCTAACGATTTTTTGACAGCCCAGAATTAAAAACATACTAAATCTAAATTCTTATTCACTTTCTGAGTGATCGCTCTCATGCCAGGTCCAGGCGCACGCAAACCCCATACTTTTACAGGAAGGGCGTGCGATCGCACTTACATTCTCCCACATTCCCGGTTTGTTTAGTAACACAGCTAAAGCTAGTTGATGAGATCGCCCGAGCAAGCATTTATTAAACAAGCCTACGTGAAAAATCAATTGCCCTCACACTGTTTTCTTTTTAGTGAGAAACATTTACTTTTTATTTGTCATGAAAGTTATTATATATAGACAATAGTATCTCGACCGATTTGAAAGGATATCAAAACTCACTGTTCGTTTCTTTACAAGGACATCCAAAAACAACAATCCTTCATGCTTAATTTATTGTCAACGAAACAATTAAATATTGCAACTTGCGACAAAAGTAGCTCTGTTCATATCTGTAGCTTAGACGCAGAAAAACCTTTTTAATTTTTACAAAACTCATATTAGACCTTCCCTCGTCCGCTATTAACTTCTAAATAAGTTATGTAAATGACATACTACAACAACTATTATTTATTTTTAGCAAAAGTCTAAAAGATTTAATTTAACAAAAGGCGTCAAGGTTCCATCTTGTATCCTTATTTTTACAACATATAGCTAGCAAAATAATAGCAAGTTTAATTCAGCAAATACCAAGTTCATCGCTTCTGGTAATAAGTTTCCACATTATAATTGGTAAAGGTGTTGTCCAACCAAAATCCTCCCTAGTACACCTAGGATTTCATTGGAAGATCAAACTCAATAAACATCTAGCCACTCAAATCTAGCCACCTCTACATTCGGCGCAGATAATACAAACATTAACTTATGAAATTGAACTGTGCAGTTTATCGAATTCTTTCATCACATCACTTGAGCAACATGCAATGTCAATCCTAAAATATTTAACGTCTCCAAATTCGGTAGAAATATAAGACATCAATATTAGAGACACCATTTACAAGCTTGCAGCTTTTATTCGACTAACGAGCCATAATTCAACCAAAATCATCATAACCACTCTCGACTAAATTACCCAACTCATTCACGTCTGATGTTTTAAGAATCTGTAGGTAATACATTGAAATTAAATATCAATGACATTACAATCAATGACATTACGTATCTTTTTCTGATGTTTATTTTATATAAAAAGTTACTTGTGAAAAGTATCTGTATCAAAACATTATAGCTACTCATATACAAATATTAGTTTTCATACCAAAAATAAGCTAGGACGTCATAAGTATGAAACAATAGGACGCCCTCTAATTATTTGTATGCTAAAATGTAGTTTATAGTTTAAAGTACCTTTTGGTGTAAATTTGAAAGACAAATATGCAGCTGTTCAGATTTTATGGAGGGGGCCTCATCCCCCCCCCCCCTCCTTACATAAATATTTGAGACGAGGTGAAATTTGCGCAAAAATTTGGAATTTCAATTTAAGCAAAGAGACTTAAATTTTGATTAGCAAGACGTACTGCACTAAAATTCGCATTTGTAGCAAGAACCTGGGTTTCCAAATAGTCCTAAGAACCTAAGTTCTAAGTCTTAAGTCTACTCGATAAATGTCTAGGGCTTCGAGTGGTCATTTTCAGCGTTTACGTTTTACTTGTGGTGTGTATTGCTTGCTAAAATTCGAAAAATGAGTCTCATAATTTATGTGAGGAGTTGTAGGCTCTCATTGCCCGAAAAAGCTTACAATCCCTCACAAAAATTGTGAGACCACCCCCCTCCCCCCTGAATTCATTGTTGATTTTCACAGTGGCATGCAGAAAATGCTATGTAGACAACAATGATTTGAGGGGGAGGGGGGGCAGGACCAAAATTACACTTGGAAACAGCATTTTGAATGCAGTCTCAATATATTTTGTGATGGATTGTAGGTCTAATAGGGTGAACTTTTGTTAGCGTATTTATATCAAAATTTATATAATAATAAAATGGTTTCCAAAACAGTCAATATTTTGCTGACGTCAGCTTTTTTTATTCAAAAACCAAGAATTTCTTTATCTTACCTCTTATGACATAAAATCTGTGCAGAACACTAAAACTCTTGCAATAAATTCGCCAATAATTTTTGCGCCCTGTACCAGAATCAGCGTTTGGTTACTCACTTTCTGTATTAAAATTTCTAGAGATTCTCAGTTTTCCAAACCGTAACTAACTTATAGACGCTGGCCTAAAATTTTAAGTTAATTAGGTTAGTCATTTGGAAATTATGTAGCAAAATCTCCACCACCATCCCCTCATGTAAAATATAGTTAATGCCGATTCTCACTTACTGTATTGTCATAAATTTTTTTGAAAGTTTTGCGGACGTCTGCTAAGAAAGTTACACGTAATATTAGTACTTGTATCAGAGAATAGGCCGAATCGTTCATCGAAAGGCGTGTGTCTTAAACAAATACATTTAGTATGCATTACTAAAATTGATAAACGTAGAGGTTTCATTAACAATCATGATCGGATGTCTATGTGAAAGTAATGGAATTCATTAAGGATAAATTGTTAACATTAGCTTTCAGACAAAGGAAGTAAGTTATTTTCAGTTGACGAAGAAATTAGAAAATATAACTTTTGATTACCGATAATCGAAATTTGATGCATTAAAATTGCAATATTTATCTATTTCCATACATTGAGGTTATTGAAGAATGCAGATGTTGAATTAATTAAGGCTAACATTAAATTAATGGAGACGTAAATAATTTTGAATATTGAATAATTTTGAATATTCCTATTTCAGAACACTTGATGTTTTAAATTCCTTGAATTTCGAGATTTTTTCTGCACATAGTAATCAAAACTTAGGAGGAATTAAAACTGCGTTTTTCGGGCATAGCTACATTCCCCCACAAAAATATTTGAAACCAAGTGAAATTGGAAAACGCCTCCAAAGTCTGATTAACACGTGAAACAGCATGAAAATTCAAATTTGTTCCAAGAGGCTGGGTACTAGGCTGCTAGAAACAATAAAATTTGTCAAGTTTGCAAAAAGTCTTCAGTCTACTCGATAAATCTCTTAAGTATTTCCGAGGTAGTTTTAATTAGTCACGTTTTACTTGTGGTGTAGCTAAATTGCTTGTTAAAATATGTAATTTGTCTCATATTTTATGCGAGAGATTGTAGTTGTTCTTTTTCGTCAAAATTAAGTATCGCAAAAATATACTGAAATTGCTTCATTCCATGTCCTCATACCTATACATAAATCGATGAATAAAAATTCGCAAACACTTCTAACACTCTACATCTCAAAATTAAAGAAACACAACAATTTCGCGAAGTCTAATTCTCATTTTACATTATATCTGAAAAATTGGCACTTTATAGCTACAAAGAATCAAATCATATGATCAAGCTCATAAACTTCCTTATAACCACAAACAGAATGATCTCAATTTGAGAAACATGGATTATAACCACAAACAGGATAAAGAAATCTCGATTTGAGAAACATGGATTATAACCACAAACAGGATAGAGAAATCTCAACTTGAAAAATATGGATTAAAACCACAAACAGGCTAGAAGGATCTCAATCTGAGAAATATGGATTATAACCACAAACGGGATAGAAATATGGATGATAACCACAGACAGAATAGAAATATCTGAGAAATATAGATTATAATCACAAATAGGCAATTGTCCCCAGTTACCAAAAGAATTCTTCAAAATGAAAATGGGGGGTAGATTTAAAAGGGGGTGGGTGGATAAATTTTACTGACTATATAAAATGGGGGGGGGGGGGGGGTCTTAATAAAATGACCTGCCGTGCATTTTAGAAAAAGGGAATAAAATGGGGAAACTTGGTACTATTGCGCCTAACTTATTGCATCGATTTAACGCCTCCTCCTTCGCAAAAATTTCAATAAGCGGCCCTCTCTAGAAATTTAAAAGTCAAATAAGCGCGCGCCCCCCCTTTGAGGCTTGAAAATTAAATAAGCGCCCGGGCGTTTAATCGATGCGTTTAATCTAGATTTATTCACAAATACGCATGCTCAAAATAAATTCCGCGCGGTGTTTTCCCGCCCGAGCAGTAAATATCTCCGAATGGAAAACGGCCTTTACGGTATATAAAAAAAACGTGTATTTTATAGTTCTCAAATAATTTCCAAACCTCCCCTGCGTACTTGCAAGGAAGTTGGACTTCCTTGGTACTTGAGAGTAGTCAAACGCAAACAAAATGTATATCATTCACATGTCAAAGTGATACATCGTATTTACACTATGAAAAGTTGAAATAAAAAATACGCCCGCTTTATCCAGAAATTACAAAGTTGATGAATAGTGTTGTATCCTTGTTGTATGCTCCATGTAGTTAAGGACTTTTTAGGGGCCTTTTTTACGAAAAAAAGTCTAACGTAGAAATTTAAGTACTTACAGTGAGAAAACCTAAATGTATTAATAATAGAATAGTTAATAAAATATGTTGGTGTGGGAATACAATTTAATACAGAAATTATGGCTTATTTTGGCTCAAAAATACGATTTTGGAAATTTTTGTTCAATTTCGCTTCGCAACCTAAGGGGATACTTATTTTAGAAGCCCTTTGGGATGGTTTACACGATTGTGGCACTAATTGGGCTAACTCAGCAAATCTTAGTGACGTTCCAGCCTAAAATTACGATATATTTGCTGATTTAGCACTTTTAATGGGAATTTCTACTGATATAGCTAAACCAACCTAAAATGCTTTAAAACTAGTATTTCCCAAAGTTAAGGTTGTGTCCCCATCGACCAAAAATCCAAAAGCTGCACGAGAAAAATTTCTACATATGGGAAGGTTTAAGTAATAAAGAGTACAATAAATTAAAGCATCACCCACGTCTCTTTAAACATATAAAAATACAAATTGAGATGCATGTGTTAAATTAAAGATTTCTCTACCAAGAAATATTACTCCCACCATTTATACAATAAAATAATAATTCATAAAAAAACAAATAAAAAATATACCGAGCGTATAAACTCGAAGGTTAATTCACAGAAATTATGATCGGGAAATACGATGTTTACTTAATGTTTCCTGTAACCCATTGGGCAAAAACGTGTGGAAAGTCCGCAGTAAAGACACGAGAACGACGTTTTTAATATTAATGTTTTCTTTTAGGCAATACTGGAAGGTACCTCACAATGTCTTCTAAATAAACGATAAACAATAAATGCACCTTGTTAATTCGTATTCTGATTTCAAGACATATTCAAGATTGGATCAGATTATCTTTATCCAAATTACATTTAGATATAAAAAGACAAGCAAAGACAGGATTTTTGTCTTTTTGAACGAAGCTGAAAAGACAAGTCAGTGTCTTTTTGAGTAGAGTAAGGGGAACTTAAAAAATAAGTAGAGACTAACAACGAAGTTGAAAGATTCTACAGATCTGTAAATTTAATAATCAAAAATAATTAACCAAACTATTCAATCCTGAAAATAAGTATGAAGGTTGATGTGTGACGTCAATTTCTACCAATGGAACGTCTTTCTTTGGCTTTTGCTCGAATTTTGTCGCCTAGCGTAAATCAACCTTAACGAGTGTATTAAACCACTTCCACAAGTTGATTTCCAGTAATTATTTCCAGGACTAATTTTATGTATCGTAATTTTCTATACAACTAAACAAAATAATTACCATTCGATATGTACAGACAAACATCATAAATCATATCATTTAAAATGTGGATTCGACTTCGCAAGAGTTTTGAATGTGTTTAAAGTTTGTTGAAATTTTTGTTTAGTGAAGTTAATTTTTTCAATATGTTGAAATAATTCATCAGGAGTTATAGTATTTGACAATTTTGTAAGGTATTGAGCTAAACGAAAGAATTCCATTTCGACCAAAGCATCTTGGTGCATCAGCAATATACCTAAATTGAAAAGGTTAGGATACAAGTTAGTCCTTGAAGACAAATACTTGTTCAAAGTCTGCAGTAAAGACGCTAGAACAACGCCTTAAACGTAGTTGGATAGTTCAGACCACGAACAAATAAATAAAGATTAAATCAAACCCATTGCAGGAGACTTGGGTGATAAACGGAAGAGATTTTGTGTTTCAAAAACACTAGTATTGAAAGACATATTTATGTGGAAGGAGTAAAGATAAACGTTTTGGATGAAAGTATCGAAAACAGGGGGTTTACATAGGTATTTTTATAATACGTATTAAGGAAATTGATATATGACACTAAATACAGTAAATACACTCTCTGCTGAAACATAAATGTTTCCCCCCCCCCTCCTGCGTTATGAGCCGCTTGCTTTATTATGTCATATTCGGGAGGGTGTTTGCGTTCCAGATTTAGGGGCAATATTCGAGATTTTACGGTACCGTATGTACTGCTAAATAGGCATAAAATCTCAAAGATACAAAATGAAACATATTTTCTGTTTTTGTGACAACCAAAGAAGTGTTCTTTTGTCCAAATAAGTAAAAAATAAATTCCATACGTGCTACTTACCAAGTGCAGTTCTAAATAAAAACTCTTCTCCATCCCTGCAAAATAAATCCCATACACGACAAGCTGTATCCAATGGAAGAGATTTACTAAATAACGTGAAGATCCTACAAGACAGAATATAAATATTTAGTATTGCTCTCAATGACTCAAGAGAGAAACGAACAGGAGAATGCAACATTGTAAGCCTCATGATAACGGTCGGACATCACCTGTGAAGGAGTGTTAAGCCCTCTTCCACATGCGATATTCAACCGTTATCTTGATTGATTTGTTCAAGTAGCATTCATTGAAATTGATCCAACAAACGGTTGATTTGTAGAAGCAAATATCTTATTTGAAGTAAATTTCACGTTTTTCGTGTTTTATGGATATTTCCCCAAATTGTTCTTCCCGCGAAATTCGAAAATTTCGTGGAAATTCAAAACCGGGAAATTTTCTAGCTACGAAAACATTCAATAAGGTACACGTCATACACGCTCCAAAGGCGAATCTCTACTAGGCGAATTCGTTCGCATGAATTCTAAATGAAGCCATTACATTGGTGGAAAGTGACAGGTGAAGTCGCTTTTAACCAATGTAATGGATTCACTTTGAATTCGTGCGAACGAATTCGCCTAGTAGAGATCCGGGTTAAATATGCAAGCTGATAAAATGCTCAAAACAGATGGTGTCCGAAATAAGAGCAAATAATCACTGTGTAGGAATGACTTTGAGCATGGCTTCAAGTTATCTTACCAATCGATCAAGTAAATATCATGACTTAAACACTCCACTTTGAAATGTACATGTAAACGTGGTAACTGTTCTTCTAATAACACATCAAACGTACGAAAATAAGCATCCATCTGAACAAAAAGAAGAAGGAACTATTAAAATCGTTATGTCTTATCAAATTGCCCGAGCAATCAAAATTAGAGGCGCTAAGCAGAAAAAAATACAAAAAGGTTTAAGGCAATATATTGAAAATTGAAATTCAAACTAAATCCAGAACTTTGTCTTGAACCTTGAACAAATTTGGGTAGTTTTCAACGCAAAGTGATCTTGGGTTCAATGTAAACGTTCCTCGCAGCTTTTTAATTTCATTTCCAAAGAATTGCTTTTTTTATAATCCGAAAAATATTTAATTTCAGATTAGCTACGACCTCCCCCCATTAAATTAAAGCATTAAATTTTCAAAAACATTATCCGTACCCTATACTAATTTAGCAGAGAAAATATGTAAATCTTACCATAGCTTGATCAACCATAAAGAACGCCATTTGGCATGACCGACTAAGAATATTTGAGAAAGCTATGAATGCATCTGTAAGGTCCATATTTAGTAACAACATAGCGGCTAAAAACGACATCCCCTGAACCTGAAATATAAGATAAATAAGTACGTCAACCTGATTATTCTAGGGATATATAAATTGTTTAAAAATGTGAATATGTATCTCCCCATCCCCCCTATGAAACATTTTATCACTGCGCTTTTACTCGTTTTTCTATCGAGTCGAATTTTTTTACTTTTCCTAAAATTTGTATCATTGTCCCCATGTGGTAACCCATTGTTTGGCAGTAGGTAGCAAATTTCAATTTTTTTAATCATTTTAAGTTTGACATTATTTTAGTGATGTAAATAATTTACTAGAGAATGTCTCCTTTTGGATTCCACGGAATTTTCCGCTAATGAAAATCCACCTAACTAGTTTGATTATTCTGTTACAGAGTGCCAGTTTATGATAATCAAGTATTTTTGCCGACGTATAATTTTTATAAA
>JAULBZ010007278.1:0-11659 GCA_032360805.1 Neoturris breviconis | reverse complement strand
GTCGTAGGAAATTATGTATTTTCTATGCTCACTGTGTGGCAGCCATCTTGTTTGACAAACATTTCCTGTTTTCAGAGGAAAGAATTGCTTGTTTTGCCCCTTCTTGATATTTTTAGACTCTGAAATTTTCTGAATATGTTCAGTGTGTGTCACTTATTCATTTGACATATAAATTGAAAATTTGACCAAAAAAGGTGATTATGTACCTTTAACAGGCGGACTTCACTTGTGGAAGAGTGTTTTTTTGGTATGGTTTTCAGCGTCAAAGCTGAATATCAAAAAACCCTCTTCCACAGGTGATATCCGGCAGTTATCAGACTTGTCTTTCTAGGCAGGAAATAAACAGATACAGTAGAGAGCAAGTTAGTAGTCATGATGTCCATCGTACACGTGTTTTCTCCTACACGTCATGCTGTCCATCGTACACATGCTTTCTCATACACGTCATGCTTCCCATCGTACACGTGTTTTTGTGTCATTCTCGTTTGACATATTTATAATCACGAAAATAAGAGGAAGGTTAGCAGCTAAACTACCATGTTAGCAGATTGATTTCATTCTAGTACAGAAGAGGCAAGAAATGGTGGCTTAAGTTGGGATAAAAAATAGGAATCAAATTCTTACCTCACGCTCCTCCATCAAAGATCTGTAAAATGCACTTTAATCTAAAGAAACAAGCTATTTATGTCCCTCAAAACATGCAGAAGATTTTTTACGCGTGTTATTAGCACCCAACCTCGTTCCCAGGGCTTCTTCTCTCTACGTTTAAATCGGAAGAAAATGAGGCAAGAAGCCCTGGGAACGAGGTTGATTAGCACCTCATTGGCGCCATTAAGCCTGTTTCACACTTACGACGTAAACGCGGACACAAATTTGTACTTGTACGTAGGCAGTTACTTTATTTTTTAAACAGGTATTAGCGACGCAAGTAAACGCAAGAACATCCAAAATACTTTGATATTCTTGTGTCGTTTTACGCCTGCTTGCGTTTTGAAATAGGAACATTTCATTTGCACATACTTTCAACCCTTGCGTCTGCGTCCGCACCACCAGTGTGAAACAGGCTATATCCATATCTGTTGTTTGCGTTTTGAATAGATTATAGTCCTTAATAGGCTAAATACAGAAAGCGGGAAAGATAGCGTGGATAATCGGGAAATCGGACTGAAAACGGGAAGAGAGAAAACTTAATTATAAATTTAATCGCAAGGGGATCACTATTTTAAGCAAAAATTTATTAACCCTATTCAAAATGACCCTAAATAAATTATAGGAAAAGTCCCAAAATTTCAAGCCGTAATAGCCATTCGTTCAGAAGTTATGAATAAAAGTATGGTAGGGGACAACCCCATCATAAATAGGGTTAAGACGGCCTGCTAGTCTACGTTTTAAACTAAAAACATTTCCTTTGCGTATGCTTATAACCCTTGCGCCTGTGTTTGCGTAACAGCAGCAATTAGAATTCACCTAGTGGGGATCCGCCTGAGTTCCAGTCCCTAACTACGACAATTACGGAAAAAGTGAGCTTATTACACAGTCCCTACTACTACTTGTCGTAGTTAGGGACTGGAACTCAGGCTAGTGGGGATCCATTCAGTGGGGATCATTCATTCATTCTTTTTCAATTTATAAAATTTAAACAGTCTTAAAAATGAATAAAACCCTCGTACTAATATCGTACTCTAAATTTTCATCAATTATTACCTTCGGAGAATGTTAGCGCTAACTAGTCTAATGAAACCAAAACTGATCCTAATATCCCTTCCTTTTCCTATTTTCCCGTGGAATTTATATAGCAACGAAATATGAAGCTAGATGAGCATAGGTAAACAAAGATAGCTGTGGGACCCGAAACAGTTTCGTCAGATTAAGTGCTAACCTATTGCTGGTCGTGCTGAATACTAATTGTCGAACATCGCCTGTGAAGGAGTGTTTTTGGGTAGTGGTTCAGCTTAAAAGCTGAATACTATACTGAAAATACACGCCTCCGCAGGTGATGTTCGGCAGTTATATTCAGGTTTGTGTATCCTGCAGATATACAATAGTCAAACAACGCTGAAACAAATATACGTAGTTGATTCGATGACGTTGGACGTGTTCCTATTGGGTAGGGTTCAATTCCAAAGAAATTGTACTTTAAGAAAGAGAATTAAAAAAGAGTGACGGTAAAGTTAGAGTCAGGAGTTGCGCTAATTTGACGGTTACCGAAAATTCTAAAAATCAAGTGAATCCAAATAATAGTAAAATATGTCAAAGGAGGGGGTGGGGCGGTGTCACATAAAAATACTGGCAGAATATGAAAAATGAAATGTCAATAAATTTTAAAATGCAGACGGAGCAACTAGGCCAGACTTTTCAATTATTCAAAATATCGCCAAAATATGAAAAATGAAAAGTCACCAAAGAGGGAGTTTATATATAATCGTTTCAATATTCACGGTGTGAAAGATAATGATGGTGAATACAATTCAATATATGAACTAAATCATCGAAATAAGAACTGGTATGTGGACCAGGCTACGGATACAATTTTGCAATTAAATGAGAAACTACCAGAAAATTCAATACTTTAACTAGCTACCCTTAAATCTGCCAGCAATCCCAGTGGGCGTCTTTACTGCTGTACAAGCTGCTCTCCACTGGGATCAAGTTCGTTGACACATTCTCAGTGTTCAAAATCAGAGCAAATAATTAATGCGGAGGAGTTAAGCCCTTTTTGCTTCAAAAGTACTCCTCCGTAGAGATTTTGGTTGCTAGTTTAATCTCTAAAACAAAAACAAACAAAAAACGGCGAACTTTAGTCGGTTGTCAGTCGGTTGAAAATTTAGTAGCTAAGGAAGGTTTCGTCACATTTTGATTAGTTAACAAGAATAGATTGTTGAAAATGTTAAAAATAAAAACAGTGTTTGCATCCATATTTATTACAGGTTGATCAATCAACATTATTTACAATCACGTGACTTTTACAATTTAAACTGCCACGTAAACATTTGCTTTTTCTTCAACTTTCCCTGTCATTTCTTTTGATAAGAAAACCTACTCCTTCCTCACTGTCTTCAAATATAGGTCAGCTAAAAAATACGCCGGTTTAAAATTTAGTCGGTAGAATATTTAGTCACCTAACGAATTTTTTTTTTTTTTTTACCGAAAAGGTACTTTACTATCGAAAATGACAGCATCAGCGAAGGAAGATGTTCTTGCCTGGGATAATCAAATTTCAGATCGTTGACTTAGTACACAAGGAACCAAAATTTAAAATCGTTGTGGAGGAGGGTGTAGCTACAGTAATCGAAATATGATTAAATGATCACAGTGGAGGAGGGTGTAGGTACAGTGGTCGAAATACGATCAAATGATCACAGTGGAGGAGAGTTTTTGAGCATAGGCCTTTATCCACAGTGATTATTGAATGTGGCTACCGTAATGCATCGATTAAGCGCCCGGGCGCTTATTCAATCAACAAAACTTAAAGGTACTTTAAATTTTCGGGAAATTAGAAAAAACACCACAATGATATTCTCGTATTATACTGTTTCTTCTTTTCTTAATCAATATCTACATCTTCATCATCTGAATTCTCATCTAACAGCAAAAATCTATATATGGATTTTCGTTTTCACTAAAAAATGTTTTGAAAAAGGTCAAATTCGAATAAGTGTTCGAGGGAAGGGGGGCTTATTCAAGGGGGGCGCTTATTGAAATTTGTGCGAAAAAGGGGGGGCGCTTAATCAAGGCATTACGGTAGTGGCTGGTTGATCTTTAAATGAAATAATCAAAGAAAAAATTTGTAAATAAATATAAATCACAGCAGGGTGGTTACTTCTGAAAAGGTTTGACTAAAAGAGTCCTGGCTTGAAGAGATACAGTACCTAAATATGGTAACACAAGAAATATATTTTTCTTAGGTGCAACTGTAATAGCATTAAATATTATTCTCAAGAAATCTTTTTTTCAGTAAACTTTTTAAGATAGTTGTTCCTAAGAAGAAGACATTTAAGCTTACTTACTACTACATGACATTTGGAGAAATCAATAATAATTGATACTAAAACAACCAAATAGTAATGTGAAAATAGAATTAGTAGGTATGAAACTGGTTAAGCTAGTATAAGCATACTTTTAGCAGTGTTTATACTAACTTTACCAGTTTCATATCCACCAATTCTATTTTCACATTACTATTTGGTTGTTTTACTACGTTTTTCTTTATCAACTTATTCATCCAAAAAGATTATTCTCTTCTTTTTTGAAAGTAAAAGTTATATTAGGATGTCTGGACATCATAAAATCCATGAACCATTGAACTTGTTCAGAAAACCTAAAAAGTAAAAACATGTCATCTACGTAACATTTATATATAATAAGTAGGTTTCCAAATAAGTGGGCATTTTCTCAGCAATTTCTTTTTATAAAAACAAAGAAATATATTAGCAAGTACAGGACCTATGGGAAATCCCATGGCAACACCATCTATTTGTTTATAATATTCACCACAATCATATACAAACATTGAATTGCAACCTTTAATAAAGAAGTGTTTGACACAATAACTGGCCTGTGGCCCTGAGACCCTGAACCAAGGACCCAAGGCAACCCTAGAATCCATTGCAGCCTTGAAACCTGGACCCTTCCCTTGTAACTTTGACCCTAGGACCCTAACTTCATGACCCTGACCCCAGAACCCTAGCCCCTGATTCCTGATGACCCTGAGACTCAGGCTGATGTTTATGAAAGATATTGTGATCTCAGATTGTTAGTCATAGAGAGCTTAAACTATAGTAAGAAGAAAAGAAAAAGAAAGAAATGGTGATCCCCATGGTTTGCGGCTTCTTGACCCAAGGCAACCTTTAACCCGAGAACCAAGGCAACGAAACCTAGGCCCTGCCCTCGGGACCTTGGTCCTGGGTCCTTTACCCTAGGACCTTGACTTCATACAAAAATTATTCGATTGCAAATTGCTGAGAATTTTCCTATTCATTATAATGATAAGGAATCAACTATAATTTGTGATATGTAATGCACAGTGTGTGATGCACGGTCCATTTATGGAAATAGCTGCAGTAGTATTTCATGCTGTTTAGATTTTTGACCAACATTTGCAACTTCAGGGATATTAAATTAAAAAAATTATCTATATTGTTAAAAAGTTTAGTCTAAACAGCTTTCAAAATATTCAAATGGAAATTATAAAAAATAGAACAAACAATTTTTTTTAAATTTAAATTAAACTATTTCTAGCATGTGAGAATACAATCGCAGCTGCAAATTGTTTATTTATCAAATAAAATGCACACCAATCGCAATATCGGTCAGGTTTTTATTCTGTGCCAAAATTTTTGTTAGTTAAATGAATCTCGTTTGATTTCTCAATTAAAAATGAATACATTTCAGTGAAAAAAGGAGTGCACCTTTTGTTGTTGGTTAAGACAGCTTTGAGATTGTAAGTTAGAAATATAAAGAACGTTTTTACCATAATTCATACAATGAAGAGTTTACCTATCCTTCCATTCTTACTAATTTGTTTTGTACCAGAAGCTTCCTTGTTTTGTGGACAAGTATTAACTTCTGACATTTATCCATGGATGAAAAATAAAGTAACTTATGTATCAATCTATTCATTCACCGATTATAAGAACAATTCATACTTTAACATGGATGCTTTCATTCTTGGTGATATTATTAATTATCATGCAAGCCAAATAAAAATAGTACATGTATCATATGAAATTATACAAATGGATGTATGTAAAAACTACAATGTTCTCATTGACTCATTAATGAAAGTACTTCTTGATGCTAAATATCGAAAAACTGCAATAATAACACTGTACCTGTCTCCCAAGCTTACAATATACACTTTTAAAATATTATTATTAACAAACCTGTTCATCAGTGCTTATTTACCATTTGAAGAAGAAGTCAGATATGAATTTTTAAGAGATTTTCCCAATATGAAAGTTATCATTGAAAATGATTCTGGTAATCTTGCCAGTTTATTATCCTATGATGATATTTTTCAGCATGTTAACATCCAAATATGTGAAAAGATTGAATATTGTAAAAACTTTTCAAAACACCACTACGACTATATTTCTAAAATTTCCGTAAACACTTTATGTGCTAAACATGCACTCTTTATTGGATATGACAGTTATGAATCATTCAAAGAATTCATGTTAAATGTTACAATGAAAAATATTTTGAATATTGTTTACATCACTGGGTCCAATAGGTTTTTGGACCATATACATGGATACTTTAACAAATTTAAGGATTATCTTAATTTTTATAATCTGTTGATTCGATGGCAGATAGTTCAAGATGTAAAGCAAGGTTGTCTTCATTTGCTGTCACATACTTCTCTAGTTTATGATGGATACCAACTCAATTCCTCTTTGTGTGATCACTATGCACAATATTTAGTAACTGCTTCACGATTGGATCGTTATGACTTTCCATTGAAAATTCTCAAACTTTTACTAGATAATGTTACAGTAGATGTAATACTAAGTGCTTTAAATCCTCATAATTCACCAGAACATGGTTTAAGCTTGAAACAAAAATGCTTGCAAAGATTATGTGACAAGGGAACAGAAGCATATTATGGTATGTTAAATGGCAAAAGTGTGTATGATCAAATATATGGTTGGGGATGTCAACGTTGTAGAGAAAACACAATCAAGCCTATAGAAGGATATAGTGAATGCTATCCTTGTCCAAGTGAATGGCAAAGTAATATTAATAAAACACAATGCTATGATCCATACAGGGAGATTTATCTTGACTATAATCATATTTACGGGAAAACATTTATTGCCATTGATACAACATGTACTCTGCTCATACTTGTAACTATTTGTATATTTGCAAAGTTTCGATCAACACCAATGGTAATTTCTTCTGATAGGAATTTGACAACAGTTCAACTTCTCTCTTATTTATTGTTATCCATAGCACTCCCATTCTTGTTTCTCATGAAGCCAAGTGTAATCATATGCATAATGAGACCAATAATTACTGGACTGCTCTTAACAATCCCATCTGCAATAACACTTGCAAGAGCACAAAAGATGTTGGTGATATTCCATTCAAAAGTTCGTATGGATAGAAAAGAATTTTTACTTATGAAGGCAACACAAATTGTGATTGTATCAGTTCTAATGGTAATTGATGTAGCCATCATTATTATAGCATTTCAACAAAATTATCCTGAAGTAACAAGTATTGTTTCAAAGCAGAATTTGGAACGACTTTACTATTGTACTAGTAACCAACATATTCAGGTTAACCTGTTGTATCTCTTGCTATTATTTATTTGCAACACTGTGCAAGGAATAAGAGCAAGGAAGTTACCAAGAAACTTTAAAGAGACATATTTAGTAATACTTGCATCTTTATTCAGCAGTGTAGGCATTGGCGCAACCACAATGATTTATTACAGTCAAGCACACCAATGGAGTAAAGATTTACTGCTGATGTACACAATTCTATTTGTGAATTTCCTCAATTTTTTAATGTTGTATGGATATAAATCTTACATGATTATTCTCAAACCAAATATGAACACACACAATGCTTTCCATTTGGAGATGCAGAGAAGGATAGATAAAGATTGCAAGATCGTCTATCTTGCAACAATATGTTCTTCAGATATAAATCCTGGTACCTCATTGGACACAACATAAGCAAGAAGGAGCCTTTAATTCTTAAATTGATTCTTTGTATTGTCAAAGGTAGCTGAAGTTATTTCTGAACTGCAAATTGTTTATAATTAGGAGTACAAAATAATGACAAGCAAAAACATTAAAAGTGATAATAATTTAGGAAAATTATGAGTTTTAATTTATGAATTGAGAATTATGAATTATGACTAATTGAGACTAATTTAATTTTGAGTTGACAAATCCATGGAGCAAATAAATAACAATGACAATTACGCATTCTGTGTTTGTGTGTTATTTCTTGAGCTTTCATCTTTAACTCAAAGCATTTCCAAAAGGCTGATTAAATTACAATTCAAATTTATATTAAAAACATAATTGAGTAGTTGTAACTGTTTTAATCACTTTCCTATTATTCTACGTTTTTTATATGAATTTGAATTGTAAATTTATTCACAGTCTTTTCGAATATACCTTGAGTGAACTCAAGAGATAACACAAAATGATATTGTCGTTGTTATTAGATTTCATTTGATGTCCATGTAATTAATGAACACAATATTGCCACTGAGAAATCGGTTTAAAGTTACTAGAGTCAGTTTTTTTTTATTGATAAAATCTACAGAGAGTATTGAGTTAATGATGTTACAATGGATTGGTTTCCAATTCCAACCAATCCATTGCAAGCTCATTGACCTAACATACTTCTGCATTGGTCCCTTACTAGTAATGACTGCCAAAAGTTTTATTTAAATTTAAATTGAATTGATTGGTTAGGTTTTGTCTGATGACCATTATCTTTGTATTTATATAAGTTTTAACCTGACTTATTTTAAATCCAGTAATATTCCCAGTACATTTTGTTTTATCATCTAAAATTCTTCTTTCTACGCAAAGGAAGGATGAGATAAATTGTCATGTAAAAAATCTCTGAAACCTAAATAAACTTAGATGAAATTCAAGATATTGGTCATATCAATCACTCTCCTACACAAAGGAGGCTATACTATACCAATAAATGGATAGCAGAACCTTTGAGGCTCTAGGGTGAAGAGTGAGTACCAATAGTAAGGAGTATGTATTTTGCATTGATCTAGATGGTGTGTTCGGTGTTTACAAGAAATTCAACTAATTCTGCCTTTCAGTTACTCTATGCTATTGAGTCAATGTTTTGCCAAACATTAAAATAGGGAAAAGCTGAATTATGTAATATAATGCATTTAGCAGCGTATATAGTGAAAGCTAAGCAGAGAGTGCAAGTGATAATTATGATATGTAAATGTCCTGTGTGGCTTTTCCTGGATATGGTTAAGCCCACCAAACAAAGTTTGGACGGGTTATTGCTGTCACTTTGTGACGAAATTTGGTACCAGCATTTGTGGCAATGTATTAGAAGGGCTTGCCAAAAAATCTTATCCTCTCGGTCACAAGTTTTTGACATAAAGGGTCCAAATGGCATTTTCAGTCCAATCAACGTAAAAGGCATGGTACTATCCTGAAATTTTTGTTACCTTATTTTAGGCAATATATGAGACCACGGACCAAATTAATTTTGATTTTGTGATTATTGGACGGAGTATCAGCAAAAAGGATATATTTAAAAGTGCAGACTTTTTGGGGGAATTTTAAATCAATGACGTTTTGAGTATTTAATTTGACTTTGATCATAAATATTTTTGCAAACATTTTGTATGTTGGAGAAGCTTCTTCCTTAATGATAATTGATTTTTTTCAAGAAATTTTAGGAATGGAAGTCTCCAAACACCAGTAAAAATATAGTTACGTCATTATGATCAGTTGCTAATAACAAACATCCCTGGATGTTTGATATAACAAAATTCAAGATAATATGATGTAATATGATGTATGATGATAATGGTGTATGCTATTCATTTTTGCTGTGGAGGAGTGATTTTTGAGCATTGCTTCGTGCTATGATATGAAATTTCACTACTCTCCTCTCCTTTAATGTAATTTTGTCTTGAAAAAAGTATACCAATTGTTTATTTTACCTGAAACTTTACCAACTTAATTAGGACATGAAATCCTATAACCATGTAAGATTTAGGTCTTTATCTTTGATATGAAATTTCATTACTATTCTCCACAGTGACTTGACACAATTTCACTTTGAATAAAAGTGTTCCAATTGTTTATTGGACCTGAAACTTTATCAACTTAATAATGACATGAAATCCTAATACCATGTAAAATTTGGGTGTTTATTCTTGATATGAAATTTTGCTACTCTCCTCCAGAGGGACCTGACATAAATTTACCTTGAAAAAGGTGTTTCAATTGTTTATTTGACCTGAATAAAATTTGACCATATTTCAAACAATGGTTGTATGTAAATCACATGTTTTTGGTTTAATTTTCACTTGGTTTAGTGGGCTACTTCTAATACCGTACCTTTAATTGAGAATTGCTTTTTAGCCTGAAGCAATGCTCAAAAATCACTCTTCCACATTGATTATTTGCTCTTATTTTGAATACTGTTACATCAACATGCTTGGATTTAGAGCGTTACACACCTTAGCAACAATTATATTCAGCAGTGTAACAAATTACAGGAGAACAATGTAGTACAAAGCTTTTATCGTTTCACGTTATCGCTTACTGGCTTAATCTAATCTTACTCTCAGTATGCTTAATTATTTTTAGATGACCATAATAGTAGGATCTTCTAATATTGTATGTAACCTGTTAATTTGGGAGAATGTGGAATAGTAAATTATGGTGCGCGCAGCGCGCTTCACATTTGCGGAGCTCCTTTGGCAGCAATTGCGAGAAAGTTTCCATTAGTTCAGTGAAAAAACGGGTCTACCATTTTGAGAACACCTTTGACTGACTAATTTACGGTTTTTAACTCGATTATCTTGCATTCACCAGTTTGTTTAGATGATCGTGTTCGTTTTATACTTTATTATTTATTATTATTATAATAATAATACTTGTGTCATTAAACATGATTTCTTTCATAGAAATATTCTTGACAAAAAAATGTTTTAAACTATTCGTATAAAAAATAATATAATGGTTTTGCACGGACGAAATGTACATTTCTATTCTTTTCTATTATAAAGTTTATTTAAAAGTTATGTTTATAACAAAGAGATACAATACAGTTGATGGATATTTCTATATTTCTATAATATATAACATATTACACAAAACCTCAATCTTCTTCAGATGATGAAGGAAGATGATGATAATAACATTGATTTAAGTCCTCTTTATATGAAGCCCAATGTATCACTCAGCCAATATAACTTGCTGGGTTATCACTCCTATCACTCCTACCCGATATATTGCTTTCTTTATCCGAGATATCCGATAGGCGACACAAAATATATGTGTTTCATACATTGGGCTCCGTATAAAGAGACCCTAAACACCTAAATCATAATGTTAATTTCTATGCTGGGGAAAATTCTTCTTGCATTGTTGCTACTCTGTTGGGGTTCTTTCCTTTGCCGATTGCATGTGGTTCTGGTCTGGTGCCTTGGCCTCTGTTGCCTTTGCTTTGCCCATTTGCCTCTGTCGGGGATCTTTCCTTGCCTGTCGTCTTTGTCTGATGCCTTGGGTTCTGATGCCTTTCCTTTGTCTATTTGCCTGTGCCTTTCTTCTGCCGGGATCTTTCCTTCATCTATGGTCCTTATCTGGTGCCTTGGTTCTGTTGCCTTCCCTATGCCTATTCCTCAGTCCGGTCCTGCCTGTTTCCTGTGTTTATCTGCCGACTTGCCTGTCTTAAAATTTTGCTTGCGAACATAGTGGAACATCCACGCTCCGCAATCCTTAAATTACTGGTAGGGTAGTTTGGGTGGTTTCTACTTCTATAGTTAACCCTTAAGGTATGTGTAACCCTTTGAACCGATTTTTTTTAAAAAATTAAAAAATTAATCTTGAACGCTTAGAAAGTATATAAAAAACCATTATCTCATATTTATCATTCACCTAATAAAAAAGTTGAATTTTAAATGCTCTTTAAAAAGATG